>OENT01000581.1:0-95695 GCA_900239685.1 Rotaria macrura
CAGCACAAGATAGGAAGAATTGGCGTATCATGTTAGCCAACGTCTGCAACAGATAAGGCACCTATCTGATCTGATCGACCCACAAGCAAATGTTCGCGGGCTTCCAATGTGTCTTAAAGACAATCGATAATGACCTTCCGACTGGTGCACTCACTTTGTTCCACGAGTTACTTTAAAACCTCCACGTGAGATGATGACCGTTAGCTGACCGCGCCGTGATTTAGATGAAATTCTTCATTATCTTTAAGATTGTGAAATAAAAGAACATCGTGTACGAATACAAGTATGTGAAAATGTAAAAAGAAATCTCGATATTCTACTTAGGTATTTTCCCCTGCTGAAGGTTTTGATTGCCATGCGAAACGTAAAGTAAAAAAAGCTAAAATTTAAATAAGAATAGAAAATGAATTTATTAAAAGATATCCTTGTCTATGATTATTTTCTTGTTATTTTGTTGAACTTGCTATTTTTCTAAAATTGTTATGAATTATTCCGAGTACCACTTAGTTTTGCTTATTATTGTGTGTTTTCGTAAGATTAATCCATCTCGTATTGTTGGCTGTGTTATTTGTTTTTGATTACCGTATGATTATTAGTTACATTATGTTCTACATCTATTCATTTCGTATTGTCGAAATTTTCGTATTATTCTTGATGATAGTCTTCTGTCAGATAAAATAAATGTCTTGAAATCGAAGGCTATATCATAAGAATTTTACTCGCTAACAGCTCAAATCGCTCGCTTAAGGTACACTAAGCAGTCATTGGTCGTACTTAAGAGAAATTAATCTGAAAAAAAATTTGGGTATTGCGAAGAACCCAGCTGCTAAAAATAGAGGTGCAGATTAAAGGAGTGGCTTAAATTTTCAGCTTCAGTGATTTCAAAAGATAAAAACTGCTTCATTAGAAAAAAACAAGAATTCCTTTTCATTTTCTGAGAAAGACATTGCTTAACAAGAGAATTCATATTGTTTCAGGTGTAAACATGAGTCCTATGAGAATTAAAATTATCTTTCATTTTATTTAATGCAGCAGTTATGTGAGAAATTTAGTTTTCTTTATCAAATGAATAATAGTGGATTTACTTTTAATGAAGTAAAATAACAGTAAAGCCCTGCTTCTAGTGATGAGCAGTACTGTTCATCGGAGAGATATCGGTGCCAATAAAAATTTTTACGGAGGTCGCCACCCAAACAAACGATTTGAAGATCCACATCCTCTATGAGAATTCGAAATAGAGATTCTCTGTAGATCTTAACCTCTTGCAATATATTAAGCAACTTTAAAAAATGCTATTCTGTTTACGAACATGTAATTCTTGTTTAGTATTGTAAACCTTATGTGAATAGAATGCTTACTAAATGATGTATTATCAAAAATCTTACGTACATTCTGCTGCTATGATAGGTTTGCCATACCATTGTTGCTGAAATTCTTTATAATCTTCCTCAAATGTACTAACAAGATTTTCTATAGTCGATTTTTCAGGATCACTTTGATCTTCATCCAGAAGGTGTAAACATGATACATCGAAATGTTGAGAATAATCGTTAGTTGGCATCGTTCGATCATTTAAATCAATTTTCAATCTTAAGATAGAAAGAGCTTTATCCAAATCTTCGCGTTCGTGATGTTGCCATATGTTTAAATTTTCAACGAAATAATGTGGGCAATAACCCATTTTCAAATTTTTACACATAAAATCAATCCATCTATATGCCAGCTCATTATTGGATACTTTCTCGTCGATGCCAATTGTTTCACACATCCATAAAACAGTTGTTTTTACAGTGTAAGATGTTAATCCAGTCGCTCTATACAAGTATTTATAATAGATCGATCTTGCGATTCCATTTAAACATTTTTCCCCGATATTACGATTTTTAGCTAGAATAACTTCAATTTCAGATAATGAATAACGAAATTCAAATACTTGATTAGACAATGGTGTTAAACGTGACCATTTCGGTACAAGATGCATGTGAGTATTTTTAATTTTCTCATATAATAAAGGACGATGAGTTTTTAAACGTTTAAGAAATGGTTGCATATTTGTTGGCCAAAAGTTTAATTTTAATGCGGGTACGTAATCCATATCGACTGTTGTACCTTTTTGCGCAAATGAATTAAAAAATGGTATAAAAGATGTATTAACCTTGGAACCAAAAACTTTATATTTTTCATAAAATGTTAATAACAGTCGGCATTTATCATAATAATTTGTTGGTAAACGACAATCGAATATTGGTGATAATAGAAGAAAAGAGCTTAGTTGATATTCTGATATGTTCAGATTAAAAGGAAGCGTAAAAGATGAGAAGTTTTCTGAAAATGGAGCAGGAAGTGTCTTCATTGAAGAATAATCAGTTTGCTGCTGTTCTTTGGCTGCTGCTTTGCGGCAATAGTAAACAAAATTTTCAAATAATTTATCCATTAATTTCTTATCTTTCGGTTTGCGTCGTTGTTCTTCAATAAATTTTAAGTTTTTTTCGAATACTCTACCACCTGCATCCAAATTAGTTGGATCAAGATATGTTGCTTGTGTTTCAACAGCTGCCTTATCGCTTGTTACTGATTTTTTACCTGGAAAATGAGGCGATTGTTTAAGATTTTCTGCTAAACGTCGCTTCATTTGAAATCCATTCACTAAAGGTATAGAAGGAGAGAAATCATCATCGAGCTCCACTCCATAATAAGAAACAGGTAAATGTACTAATTTCTTGTTATTCCATTTAACAAGTACGAAAACTGGCATATCTGGAATCGAAATCAATTCGTTTTCACTGTCGATTTCACCCATACATTTCATTAAATCTAAATCTTGTAATTTATCAAGATTCGATGCCCATCGACGGGCATAACCTTGTCCTTCGGCAGTTGAACCACTTAGAATATAGCTATCTGGCATTTATTATTGTTAATATGAAATTTTTTTCAGCGTTGCAATAGCCTATAAACGATAAACGTTGGTTATTTCCAACTTGAGAAAAATACTGGTGTATGTGTTGTCAAGTGTCGAGAAGGAGAGATTTAGTGTACAGACGAGAAGTTTCTTTTCAGGCGAGCAATCCTTTTTTCCAATATGAATCATTCTTTGAAAACAGAATGCAAAAAAAGAGCTCTTGTCGGTAGGTAGTGAAAAAAGTCTATCGGGTGTGGGTGTGTCAGCAATGGGCAAGGAAATAATAGGCGAGATGAATGGGTATTTCAAGTGAATAAATGCTGTGAAGATCCAAAATGCATTCTCTTTCTTTTCTGTTCTTATACTATACATACATATGCTTAACTACATCGATATACACGGGGCACTAGGAAAGTGTTTTCGCTAGCCCCAACAGAAGATATTCAGATGCCAGTGTCAATTTATTTTTTCAAAGTACTCTCATCCTATATCAATGCACTTTTGCATTCGAGAGAGCCAATCATCAAAACAGTCCTGAAAGTCCTCTTTAGTGAGACACCCAATTGCATGGTCCAAGAATTCCAATATTTCCTCGTTGTTGTTAAATTGAATTCCTCGCAGCTGATTTTTCAGTCTCACGAATAGAAAGAAGTCCCAGGGACTCAAATACGGTGAATATGGGGGATTTTGGTACGATTCCACCTTCTTATTTTTATCCAAATATTCGGTCGTCATCCAAGTCCGATGGGATCGTGCATTGTCATCATGCAAAATGAGCCCACGAAGTCCTGTCTTCTATCGTCTCTGTACGACAGCATCAAAGACTCTAGAAAGGCAGTTCGTGACATATGATCGTGCACTGATTGAAGCATCAGATCCCAATGCAATTGGCTCTATCAAGCCGGACTTCATTAAAAAAAATTGCGACCATTCGTTTCCCTGAACTGTTGTTTCTTCGAACTTTTGTCGGGCTAGGATCACCTTTTGACACCCACGTTTTTGATTGCTCTTTGGTTTTAGGATCAAAGTTTTTCGTTGATTTGACATATACATTGAGAGAATTAGAAGTTTTCATTTATCACTGCAATTTCTTCAGGTTGAAGCGAATGTTTTCTCGGAAACAGTCACTAATTCAAACATGAATACTGAAATTAATCATAACTAGAGTCCTGCGGGACAAACTTTTGATTATCCCGAATCCCGTTTGTCCCATCCCGAATTTTTTCGAATTATCCCGTAAAATCCCGTTTTTCCCGTTGACAAGAAAGTGTTTAGATGTCGTGTGGTCCGGTCGAAGAAAGCAAGACACCCTTTCTACACAATCAGTAGGAAAATGGAGGAACAAAAACTTGATCGATATGAAAAGAGATCTAGAAATGTAAGACTAAAGTTAACTATTTTTAATAAAAATAGAAACTGGTACTCTCAAGTAGAACTTTGAATTAATAATCAGGGTGTACCCATACGTTGGTGACTGAAGGTTGGGTAGATCGAAGATCTGCACCTACACCGCTTGTTGTGCTCAAATAATTGTACAAATGTAAATATTTGAGAAAAAAAATACACTCCTGTTTACATAGCATATTAGCTCTTAATATAAATTGGGTGAATCCGCTGGGTTTCTACCACTTTTGGGGAAATTTCTTTTTCTCGCTTTTGATACTCAAGTTAGGTGGAGCATAAACAAGAATGGCTGGAGGTAATAATTAAAAATTTTTACGAATTTAAAATACAGAGATCCAGGTTGTTTTTTACGAACAACTCAACAAATATGGGTATTGGACTAATTTTTCTCATAATAATTACAATTTTGATCAAGACAAATGTCATATTTGGAATCAGCAAGCAAAATTGAGTCGATCTACATGTTTTTCAAAATATTTGGAAAACGTTTATTTGTGTCGAAAAATTCAGCCGGGTTCCCCTTCGGGATATGTCAAAAACTAACTTCAGTGAGAATCCAGTTTTTATTATTGACCCACCTGCCATTTTGGCATTTAATAGCATTATAAAGGTCTAGACGTCATTTTTCACATTCAGAGTGAGATTTTGATCAATGTCATTTTCTCACATATCCCTGAGGAGGATCCCGGCTGATTTTTTCGACGAAAATAAAATTTCTCGAAATATTTTGAGAAACATATACGTCAACTCAGTTTTGCATACCGATTCCAAATATGGCATCGGGTTTTATCAAAAGCGAAATTATTATGAGAAAAATCAGTCCAATATGAGTCAAAAATGCATGTTTTTGATAGAGATACGCAGTATATGAGACTATGTGGATCCTGGTTCGAACTTTTAGTCACCATTACTAGTACTATACTGTAGAGCGCCGAAAGGGCTATCGAATTGTGTATATTTGTGATAAAATTTCCAGATGCCTATCATGTAAAATAGAGGAGTAATTTAGGATTCGGTTTAGCGGGGACACTCCACTTGAGTCCTACCCACCTTGGGATCTGTTTGCAAACTTTTTAAATTTATTTAACCTTTGTCTATGCTTACATGTTCAAGACCTATAAGCTCAGAAAGTTTCACTCCATTAGGAAGAAGTAGATGTAAACTCCGGAACACTCTCGAAATAATACCCATATATGAGGAGTTGTTCCGAAAAAGCAACCTGGATCTCCGTATTTTGACCTTGCAAAAATTTTTAATTGTTACCACCAACCGTTTTCACCCATGCTCCATCTAAATAGCATATCAAAAGCACGAAAAAATATATTTTCCCTAAAAGTGGTAGAAAATCGGCAGATTCACCCATTTATCACGAATATTTTGATCTTATCATTATCAGATTAGTAAGACCGAGCTTATTATGATAGATTTTATTCTAAATTTAAAAGTTCATTTAAAGCAATCTATGTCTATAACAATACCCCATATGTCAGATAAATATGTGCTTTTTTATGTCTTTAATTGTTCTATGATTGTTTGAAATTAATTTTTTCATTATTTAAATTATTATAATAGTAGCTATCAACTGCAAGTTTTAGAAGATTTATCTCTTTTAATTAAACTCGAGTATTTTTCATGTCAATTAATTTTCGCATCGATAAGTTCTTGTATTGCACAATTAACGTTAATTAATTTTCGTTTCGAATAATTTTTGCATCGAGTAATTTTTATATGGACTAATTTTTGTATCGATCAATTATGGTCCGACCAATTAATGTGGCTCAATTTAGATAGACCAGAAAAACACATACGTTCAGATATACTTATAATTAATAATTTACTGTTAATTCTGCGCTCCCCTCCCCACCCCTCCTCCTCAAAATTTGAAGTTTTCGTCAGAAAAATGAAAAATGAAATAAATGCATTTCCGAGCTCTTTGGAGTGTGTGGATTAGACATCAATACGACTTCCAGATTTTTTTCTCCTAAAATATGGATTTTACAATAAAAAAGTGCCAAATGCCTAACAGGTTTAGATATAAGGATTTTAGAATTCGGGACATTGTTTTTTTCTATTGGTCCCAAATCCTGTTTGTCCCGTCCCGAATAATTATCGGGACAGTCCCGTTTGTCCCGTGGGACGGGATAAACGGGATTTTTCGGGATTCGGGACTGTCCCGCAGGACTCTAATCATAACACGTAACTGCGCAGTTGTATTTGAGTGAATAGAGCTGCTCGAATGTTATACGAGAATACTAATTTCGAGATGCATGCTTGAAATAACACCGAACAATTACTTATGTCCACAAAGAAAACGAAGCTGAAAAATACTGTGCTAGTTTTCTATTTACAGGTATGTGGATACTGTATTAAAATCTTAAATGTTGTATAAACAGCATGTATGCCTAGTTAGCATAAAGGATTATGAATCATGATTTGGCATTAATAATTTCGCCGCCTTATCACCAATTCAAATTGATAAATATCGATGCACAACTGGAAAAAGAATCGTTTTTCTGCAGTTGATACATACACATACACAAGTACACACACCTGTGTAACTTCTAGGACAAGTAAGATCAGATACAAGAGAAATGAATGCAAACTTTTCGTTTTAAGTTCATTGGAAAATATTACCTGATTCTCCGTAATATGGTACGAAATCGTAAGATTCGAGATAAATTAAGGAACGACTGGCCTAAAAATATATTTATATAAGATAGAAAAAAACAAATATTGACAAATGTTTCAGAAATAATAAGAAAAATGCCTAAAATCAATGTTTCCAGACAGGGACCGAGATGCAAAAATCAGTAGTCGTTCCCAGACCAAAAGTCTCAATGGGCTGAAAGTCTTTCGATAACTAGTGTGAGACAAGATGAATTGAAACAATTTCTCAATGAGCTTTTATGAGATAACTGCGTAATTTTTCATTAAAGTTATATTGTTTGACGAAGGCTTTTTTCAACAACTAGACCTCTTTTTCGCAAATATTTTTTACATATCTAGCTATATTTACCAAAAGTTTTCGACAAAATAGCTTCACCTATATAAAGAAATTTTATATGTGAAGTAATATGGTTTTAACTGAAAACCACAACAACTATCTAATAGAATTTCATCGAAAAAATTTTTCAATTCATCGGGTCTCGCACTAAGTATCGAAAGAATTTCCACCCAAATCGGTCTAGGGGGGGGGGTAGGGTATTGAGAATTCTGTCTCAGACATAACAAGTCATGGCATGCAGGTATTTTCTTTACCAATGAAGGCAATCCAAAAATGTTTCGCTTGTTAGTCTGAAACAAGTAATAAGTCGGCTTTCAACAATTCTTGAACTGTTACTTTCATAGAAATTTGAGACATCAGTATCTTTCATCTGACGATTTTTGTTAAATTTTCTTTAATGGATCTGTCTGAAAGAGAATTTGTAATAAATTGACATAAGTTTGTGACATGTGTACATTCCCAAGCATTATAATTGCAATTGAGATAGACTGCGCTGTGAATAAAGTAACTTACTTTCCTATGGGATATCTTGATGAGTACCCTACTAAGCATTTAATTTTCTATTATTGTTGTTTTTGTTCTATTCAAACCAGTTGGTGAGCAATCGTCTACTAAGGATCTACATTCTATTGAGAGGACTAAATTTTAGGCTCTCATATAGAAAATAAACTTAGCATGACGAAACAAAATGAGCCTGTGCCTACTCTAGCCATCGAAGACGTGACGATGGCTAAAGTTGAAGATAGGCGACCTAGTTTTCGATCCATCGTTCATGAGTTTGCTTCAAATGCCACGGCACATGGAATTCCAAATATTGTTCGCGGCAAAACCATCTACAATCGAGTCTACTGGTCACTTGGATTCATTATTTGTACTGGTACAATGATCTATTTTATCGTCAAAGCCATTATAGCCTATTTCGAGTATCCAACAAGTATGGATACAAGCATTGTCAGTGAATGGCCACAACTTTTTCCAGCATTTAGTTTCTGTAATATGTCACCACTTCGTCTGGATCCGTTTTTGAACGTTTATTTAAACTACTCTATTGCAAACAATTTGACAAGTATCAATGATACAACAACGCCTCTAACTCAAATGATTAACATCCAACGGTTCCTAATAACTCTGATGAATGAAAACAGATCATTAGATACAATGTTCTATACACTATCGCCAATATTGTACTCATGTACATTCAATAATGTACCATGTTCGGCAAGCGACTTTATTTCATTTACGTCGGCAATATACGGCTCCTGTTACACGTACAATGCGAAACTGAAAAATAACACTGGTCGAAATCTACTTCATGCAAATGAATATGGTGGCGATGGTGTGCTTTCTCTAGGTCTTTACATACATACTCATCAATATTTACCTTACATTACGGACGGTCAGTGAATATTTCATTTATCAAATTTGAATAATTAGTTTTCTTCGCTAAGGGTTTGGTGTTGTGGCTCTCGTTCATGATAATACACAATTACCACTTATTGAAACAGCTGGAATCGAACTGGGACCAGGACGAGGACATAAATTAGGATATAGAAAAAAGACCACTTATTTTCTATCGCCACCTTATACAACATGCACTAACCAAGTGTCTTCTTCCATGGAAGCCATGTTTGGATATTACAATAATGCGGACTATGGCTATTCTGAAATACTATGTTATCAAATTTGTGGACAAGTCTATGCGTAAATTTTTTCAATTTTGTGATGCAACATTCTGCACTATTCCATTTTAAATCTTATCTTTAGCCTTTACTTTTTTAGATATGAACAATGTGGTTGTATCAATCCCTACATGTGGAATTCTCAAACACTCTACATTCCAAGTATCAAGAAAGTCATTTTCGCTAATCTTTGCGACGTCACCAATCCTTGTTACTCCAGTGCCATTGGTAATCTTTTAACATCGTCGTCTCTCATAAATGATTACTGTGCAGACTGTTCACAAGCATGTTTAATACAAGATTTTATTGTTCAACCTTCTTCAATATCAACTCCTGCAGCATGGGAAATGAACAGTATTAAACATTTCGTTGAAAATTCATCGATTGAATTACCGGCTAATTGGAATGCCACATGGTACGATCTGATTCAGAAAAATTATCTACGCATCAATGTCGTGCGCGAGACGTCTGTTGTCGAAAACAATATTCAGTCAGCTAGCCTCGGTGTAGTTGATGTTCTTTCAAATCTTGGTGGTCAAACAGGCCTATGGATTGGTATTAGCTTTCTTTCAATAGCAGAGATCGTCGAGTTACTCTATAGGTTGATGCACTATGAATATTATATAATTCAAAGAAAGTTACGAAACAGACCTTAATCATTTGTTACACTATCAAATTTCGAAAGACAAATAAGGACAAAGTTAATAATAGAAGTTCATTTTTGACTCACAGTTTAGCTGTGTTCAGAAGTGATTGATTAAATCTCTCCATGTATGTAAAAATACGTATGATTCATTCATACATGGTGCTTTGAGAAATATATTTTACATTTAACATATGATTGAATACTTATCAAGTGTGTAGAAAGCATTTCCATGTAACAACCCCTGATAAGATGGCAACATGCAACTGACAATTACTATGTATTGTCATTATCAAAGAATGATTTTCGCAAGGAGAAACCTTCATACACATCAGTTAACGATTTTTATGCGAATAATTAAGGAAAAGTCTCTCATATGAAAGAAAAACGGTTCTTCTTTCAATGATATTCCATAAATTAAGATGAGAAGCAAATAAAAACCTAGAACGAAGTAAAATGAAGCAGAAAAAAAATTATTCCAACTCATTCATACTGGTTTATTGATTCTAAATGGCATAGTGCAGTAATAGTAAATTTTTCGATCACGTCTTTCAAATTCATTTGCCCATAAAATGCCAATTGAAATTACTGATTCGATTTGCACATTCATGTTCTGCTTCTGCTTCAATGAGAATTGTTATAGTAGCATTTGAAATTGATGCATCTTTAAGCAATATAGGAGGGTACCATATCCTTATGATGACTTTGGATACAAATTGAGTTAGAGTGAACTTCACTAACAATATCATACTTCACAGTAAATCACTCCAACTTTACAGGAAATGTATGTTATAAAATGAACGACTCGTCTTTGATGATATTGCTTATAAATATTTAAAACATTTGTCAATACAAGAAAAGTTCTTCGCTTCATGTAGAATATTTGTTCTTATCTTATTAGTTACTTGGATATATATTGTTTAACATGTCAAGTTTTGTTCATACTGTTGGGAAGATAAAGTAGAGGTCTTGGAAATTCTGTGACGAAAGCAAAAATCTCAAATTATGCGAGAAAATATCAATAATTGAAAGTCACGCATTCTGATCTTGTAGCAAGGTGTACACTGTCATAGTAGAATTATTTCTCTTATATCAAACTGACTTCAAATGAATCGCTTCCGGTGTCCCCGAAAACGAATTCTGCAATCTGTTTCAAAGGCTTACTATAACCTAGAAAATAAAAACGAGAGAACGCTGGTAAAATCACTCTAGTAGATATCAACTACTTTACTATCATAATATTAATCAGAAATATTGAGTGATTTAAGTCGATCAACTTAAGACATCAGTTAACTGACATCGTAATATGCAAGTAGTAAAATAAAAATGTGCGCACCTATCAGTCAAGAGTCGAGTTGTATGAGTCTTTTCATTGCTTTCTCTTTTCACAAGTACTCGTCAAATGCTTCTATATGAATTGACAATGATCGAAAGGTTCTGGATGGCTAAGAACATGTATTTAGTTAGTTCTAGATGTGAAAGAAGAGCAATGCACGTCAATAGAATAACAGACTGAATGTATCTCTCATACTTGCACATGGTGTCCTTTCTCGATCGCGGTGGTTAGTTAAGAACTTAGTGCGAAGAAAGTATATAAAGCCTCATTATACATTGATACTTTCTTTTTCAAAGAAAAAAGCTCAGAGCAAATCACATTTCTCCAGCGAAAACTCTCAGAGACAAATTTCTGTTTTTTTGTTTATGCCCGTTTTTTTTTATTGTGACACTCGGAAGTGCTTACAAGAAAAGAGCAAGGGTACATGAACAGGACAGGGATAGGTAGGAAGTAAAAAAACAACAACAAAAAATGGAGAAACAAAGATAAAGATACAATGAGCAATTGAAGAAGGTAACAAGATGGACTGAGTATAAAAATAACGGGAGCTGAAAAGGTTTAGAGAGGGGCAAAGGGGCCCTTAAAAAACTATTAAGGGATTAGGATTTCGTGTTCCTTCTTTCCTATATTCCTACTATCACCTTGCTCATTGAAATCAAGCCAGTCGAAGAGAAGGGAGCGGTGTTTTAATTTTAAACGTTTAACCCGTTTCAACATAAATAGATGTCCAACTCCATCTTTAGCTTGCGTATGGAAATTATCCCAAATGAATACATCTTCAAGAAACAAGGAAGAACCTAAATCCGAAGAGTACATCTTTTTTAATCTTTTCGCGATGTAGCGTTTGACGTAGTTATCTAGAGGTTCTTCTCGAGTAAAATTAAAAAGATCTGAAGCGCGTACGAATGGGGCACGATGAATTAGGCGTATAGCTACTCTGTACTTTCTTCTATGCGTTTCTTGGTGTGTTGTGGGGAGGAAAGGGAAAAAAGGGAAGATCCAAGCGAAATGGGGAAATATATACGCGAAGAAACAACTTCCCAAAGCGTCTTTGGGCAAAATTTTGCCACTACGTAACCATTTGAGCTTACCCAACGATCTTTGGATATTCTCGAGGCACTTATTGACAGTGAGTCTCAATGATAATTTATTCGACCAGCGTAAAACCCAGATACTTGAACGAGTTCACAATGGCAATTTTCTGCCCTAACATATTTATGAGAGATAAATTTCTTATTTATATAAATATTTTATGATTCTTACTGCTCATGTTACGAAAGCGATGACAGACGTTTATTGTAGCGACGATACTATGCTTTTGTTTTACCGCCTTTCGCTATTGAAAAAAAAATATTGCGACGTAGTTGTGCAATGTGTGTGATTCGCATAAAAGAGCGAGATTTCGAATGAAACCTGTACGATTTATGCTCATAGCTTATTCGCAAAACAAGTGACACAGAGAAGTACAAACCGATTCCATAATTATTTATCACACGGCAGCATGTACTTGACAATCATCTTTGTGTTAGACTTTAACTGCTGAAATCATGCATTTGAAAAATATTATATTTTCTTTTAGATTGTGCGAGCAGTTGAGTTTCAGCGTAGGAGTAAAATGCAAAGAGATGAATATCCTGGTGGTATTTGGCACGTTGAAGGAATGGAAAATGAACATATTGTTGCAACAGGTATCTTTTATTATTTTAATTCGAATATAACAGAATCAAATTTACTATTTCGAATGGCGATAAATGAACCTGATTATGAACAAGATGATAGTAGAGGTGTAGCCACTGTTTATGGTTTGATCAGTGAAGCTCCATTGAATCAAGAGTTGGGAGAAATAATTACTCAAGAGAATCGTTGTATTGCATTTCCAAATATATATCAACATCGTGTTGCACCCTTTCAATTGAAAGATCCCACTCAATCGGGTCAACGAAAAATATTGGTGTTTTTTCTGGTCGATCCAACTATTCGTGTATTATCTACTGCTAATGTTCCACCACAACAATCGCATTGGTTGCTCAATATTGTACGGTCCATGTCTCCATTTAATGAACTACCCATACTAACCGTCGATAAAATAATGAATTATGTTGATTTTCCAATGAATATGAATCAAGCGAAACAACATCGGGAGAAGTTAATGGATGAGAGAAAATATTTTATTTCACGAAATTCTAAATTATTATTTGAAAGACCGTTTTCATTATGTGAACATTGAAAATAATAAATTGTGGTTTCTCTAAATTTTGCCGTGTCTTATATAACTGCCAATCTGTGTTTTAATAAAAAGCTATGATAATGTTTCTGAAATAGGAGAGCTCCGGAATCTTGTTCATACTCTGAAAAAGACAACTTGTCTGCATGGTTATGTGCAAATACGTATGAGAATGTCACTTTTTAATGTTTTTGAAACTCTTATTGGGTAGTTCAGAAGAAATTTTTTGATAGTTTAATTCGCTGTAAAATCAGTACGTAGCAGTTGAAAAAAAGAAAGTTCAAACACTATAGTCTATAGTAGACTTATCGAAGATTCGTATCTATATACTTATACATACATAAATAAATAGAACTGTATCCGACTATTTAAATTTTCTACAAGATAGAGTTTTATACAAAGTACAGTTTAGAAACGTTAAGATATGTTGATCAAGAACTTGGCATTTATGTGAAAAAGAAGCCAAATCTTACTCAAAGAAGAACCACTCTTAGATTATTCGGACACATGTTTGTATTATCTTTCACACTTCAAAATGTAGACTAAAATTTTACTTACATTTTTCATGTATTAGCGGTTATAAGAACGGTATTTAACATCTGTACAATAACATTTTCTTTATTCTGTGCAGCATTGAACAAGAATGATCAAAAACGTTGAATGGAAACGAATTTCAAATTTTTTTCAACCAGAAACTATGTCGGTTTCCAATTTAATCGAAATCTTCTACTATATCGGGTAATAACGATATTATATAAAGAGTGTTTGGAAGTGGAGGAGGATTTATAAACATTATACAAAAGTCAGCAATTTTCTCTGGTTTAGTATGTTCGGCTGGAATATTTTTCAGAAGTGGCTAGAATTTGAGTCACTTATTTCCAATAAATTCATTCCAAGTGAATGTTTTAAAGTGGAAAAACTACTTCAAACGACAGAATCGTGAAGTAGCTGCGTTTTCATCATGGTTGATCTTTTGCTATGGATGTGTCTTCGAAAATCGATCAATATACTGAAGTATAATAAGAAAAACTTCGTACGCATATTTGTCGAAGTGTAAAAATCTACTTGTACGATTGAGTAGAGGATACAACACATTCATAGGTTAGAGTAGAGTTACAGTGTGACAAGTTATAGGATTGGTCTAGCAATTATAAAGACTCAATATTTCTACATTTTCCATGGATTTTATGATATTGAAGTCATCGATGACTATCCGATTAGATATCCCGATCTCATACTTCTCTTGTTTCTGATATCTTCTTTGGTAAGTAAACTTGTATTCTGAGAAGGACAGACAAAACTAAAATGATGAAGTAGTGTATGAACTACGGAGTAACATAGGATACACAGTATTCATTTAGTAATTCTTCTGGGGTTTAAACACGAACCACAGAAATGTTTTGCATTCAGAACATAATTATTTTTTCATAATTGACCACCCCAGTTTACGAAGTGTACACTTATTGATAGAACAAGTCAGATAAAAAGAATCTATTTGATTCAACCATCAGTCCAAAATAAGTTACGAAGAAAAGCGTGCCATTATTGAAATACGACTATCAATAAGTTGAAAGAGAGTCAACCATAATCAGAGTATTGAATCATTGGGATAAGATACTTATTATAAGTTTATATATAGTAGTTAATTGGATGTTGCAACATAGCCAAATCGATAGAAGATGTTGAAAGATTCTATTCTTATTATTAATATAGGAATGATCTACTGTGCAATCTATCTTTCAGCAATACATTATCAAAACATTCGGATGACTGACAAATTAGAAGAAAATTTATTCTTCATTTTTTAAACCTATGAATCAATTGGGTACTATGAGAACCCATTTTTTATCATGTGCAATCATCAATTAATGTAACTTGAAAGTCGACGGTACGTCAGATATCACCTAAATCACTAGAATCGTTGAATGAATAAATCAATGGTATCCAGACAAAAACTGTGATTGCTCACAATCAATATTTAGGGGTAGTGGATGAATTTTCGAAATCGTGACTCACAGATATGTCTCGGATAAAGTCTGAATATAGTATTGATTTTATTACACTAATCTATACTCATAGTTCGTTGCTTAATATTCTACATGGAACAAGAAGTAAACATAGTATAGATATAATAAAAGTATTTGTTAAGTTTCTTTATTCGTTAATTTTTACGTTCTGTATAATGATTTATGTTTGTACGACTTATCATTCACTCAATTTTACACAAAATAGAGATTGTCAGAATAAAAATGAAATTTTAAACGAAGAAAACTGCCTTCGATAAAAAAAACTACACTTTTCTAACACATGTATAAGAAATATAAGAAATAGGAAAATGATTTCATACTTAAAATGTGCTATTTCATTTTAAGAAAATGTATTGCAGTGTTTAAATGACATCCAACCCGAAAACAGTCTGATGTATTTCATTAACCATCATCAGTGACAACATAATTCTTGTCATTCGGTTCTTTATCTTTCCACGTATCAAAGATAGGTTCACAGAAGTTTTTGTCTTTTATCGATGCTTGAACTTCAGTCATGTTCATACTAAAAAGAACAACTATCATAGATTAAGCTAGAGCAAAGAGATAGGAAGTTGACTTCAACCTCGTTGTTTGATAGACAAGCTAAGTATAGATGATCTAACACGAATAAAAACTTCTCTTCGAATCATTTGTGACACAGCATCAATCATAAATTTGTCAACTGCATTGCTCAAATATGTAGTATGGTACATATTCTCTTGACTTTTTGAAATTTCGACACAAAGAAATTACGTAGAGTTCCTATTTTATGCATTCTGACGAAACTGGCATAACCGTCGTTTCGATTTGGTCACTATGACTTAATTCAAGACTCCACTTATCTATTTGTTTGTTTCAACCCAGTGGATCATATCATCTCACTATAATAGTTTGAATGTAGAACAATAGAAATTTAGAATGTTTGAAAATAAAAGGAACACATAAAATGTGAAGTTTCTAAGAAAATCAACCATCAGAAATAGAATATATTATTCTATAGAAATCTAAGTATGGATTTCTTAAGAAGTTACAATACATAACAGGGATCATTTTAAATAGGTAACACAATGAAAATAATGCACTATTGTACATAT
Organism: Rotaria macrura; assembly: GCA_900239685.1. Lineage (NCBI taxonomy): Eukaryota > Metazoa > Rotifera > Eurotatoria > Philodinida > Philodinidae > Rotaria > Rotaria macrura. Next base: position 16,314 of record OENT01000581.1, read on the forward strand.
GAAAAAAGAAGGACAATGACTATAGCATAAAGAGATAAGAATTTATGTTTCGTGGTACAAGAAATGGTGAACTAAGCGTTGCTTTCACTTTGGGACTTGACTTCTCTAATGCTTACTTGTCTATTGCTTTCATTGCGGAGTTATGTCTATGAAAGCAATTAAGGAGGCAGACGCTTTCTTATTCTTACATTTTACTTCACTTTTGATAATGCGATTAACTAATGCTTTATGAGATAATGAATTGTAAAATCACATGTTCCGCTCATTGAGCATATACTCTTACAAATCAATAGGCGTAATCTAATCAGGTTCTTGGAATTTATTGAATAATAGCACATTTCTGATTGTTTTATTTTGTCAAGGATCTATTTGTTCTTATTCGCTTCAGTTTTGAATTCTATCAATCATGCTTGTTCCTTTATTATCGTTAGAAAAAAAAATTAAAGATATCAATTTTACCAACATTTTTCAAAAGAATTTATTTCAAATTAGAGGTAATACAAGTTTGAAATGATTAAGATGAGTAGCGTGTGTAAAATGATGATAATAACAAATATTAAACTACAGATATAAGAAGAGTATAACCAGAAAAGTGAAAAAGAAGAAAATGAAAAAGAAAAAGAAGAAGCTAAGAGAAAAAAAAACGAAACCTATTCATTTTTCCAATCCTATTGGTATATACAGTTCTTCTTTATATGAATGATTTACGTGCTTGTGTAATCTGAGCAAGTAATAATCGTTTATCTTTTCCAGTTTTCAAACCATGAAGAACAAAATTTTCGCAAAATGCTTGTTCATCCTAGTTTAAACATGAAGAAACACATTGAAATCATGTGTCATCAAATGAAAATTAAACAAACAATGAAACACTTACATCATCATCACTAATGCATTCTGGTATTGTTTGTTCACCACCTTGTTTTGATTGATCACTGGTTGCAGCTGGACAACGTCGTAATAACCAACGATCAATATTATCTTCTTTATCACCACGATTACGTACATCACCAAAAGCACCATCAACGCGACCACCTAGTATTAAGAAGAAAAACTCATTAAAATTCTTAACATGTTGTTTGCTTTCTCAAACTTACCATAATGCATTGGCACATTAAGAGTATAGAAAGCTCCATGATTACAAATTTGAACACGACCCGTATTTGAACAATCGAATTCTTTTATTTCACCTGGATTTGGTACTAGCGAATGTACTTTACCATTAACGAAATTAAATGAAAATTGTAAATCAGCAAAATCATGTGCTAAAACATAATCACAAGCTGGATTTAAATACATATAATGACCATGTACGTCTAGAACATCTCCAGTTTGAGCAATAACAGCTTGAAATTCGGGTGTTAATGATGGATTACGTTTTAAAAAACGTTTAGCGAGTGAACATAAAGCTTTATAATAGTTTTTATATGTTTCCGAACGTGCTTCAAAACGATTTCTTAACACTGAACGAATTGTATCAAATGCTTGATCACGATTTCGAAGAAGACTACCAATACCAAGCATTAATTCACTGGTACCAACATAGCTACCTGGTCGACGACCCAATGGTATTAATAATTCGAAGTTTGTGTTATTTAGATAAGCCTTGAAAAGAAAAATTCACATCTATAAAAATAAATGAATGAATGCTGTATGTATTTACCTTTGGAATATGTCGTATAGCATTTCGAACACGTTCACGAATATTTTCGCGACGTTTTGTTATACGTCGTGAAAGTTGTTGAATATTGCCTATAATTAATTTTGATGAATCGCCTAATTTTTTGAAAACTTTGGCTGATTCAGCATCAGCTGCGGCAGCAAATGCATTCGAATCAATATCAGCAACTAATGTTCGGAACCATTTATTATCTGCGCCTTTACTTGCTTCATCAATAGCTTTAAAGACTGCTTTCCATTGTTCAGTGTTTCCTTTCGAAATTCGTTCAAATGCTCCTAATAATTTGGCAGCATAATTAGCTATGCGTTTATCAATTTCTGATTGATCAACTTTAGGTAATACACGATCGAGAACAACTTCGGCACGCTCTGATAATCGTTTGATAAGTGCTAAACGACGAGCTTGAACACGTTCAGCTAAATCTTTCAAACGATTATCATTAACAATGGCTTCAATACGATCACGCCAGAATGCATCACGTTCGACAGCTCGTGCTCGAAGAATAGCAAATATGCTGTCAGATGCATCGCCATAAGTTGGATATTTAGCAAAGAATTCTGATAAACCAAGACGTGTACTAAATTAAAATAAAAGTTGTGAGTAGAAATAGTCAGATGCAAAAAGAAACATATTTATGAATAAGTTTACAGAAAATGTTCAATGTTAAAAGTAATATGACGCATATTCTTTTTCCTAGCAATTATTCTCAATAAATTTTACTTTTGATTAGCAAACAAGTTGTTACAATTTATAAGAAATGATAGTTTCTTTTTTAACTATATTCACTGACTTTACCCCGATAAATAAGAGAACACGGAATTTTCCCTAATGTCTCATTTGTACGTGATCCGTTCGATATTCTTATTGTATATTGTGTATAGCAAATGAAACGTGTTAAAGAAATAATATATTTTACAGAAATGTCAAACTTTTCACGAATCTTATGTATACGAGTTTTCTCGATCATTGAAATGCCATTTTGTTTTCTTTCTTTTAAGCAGTGCCTGTTTATCTGTTTTCGAACAAATTATTATTATATATGAATACTATCCAGATCAAATACGAAGTTAAGTCTCCTTTGTTTGAAATCTCAACTTTTCACCACTCGATTATATGTTACATGTTTGATTTATATTGCTGACTATGAACAGTAGTACTTAGCATACATGAAATAATAAATCATTCATGTGCTTGTCTTCAATATATTAAAAAGATTCTAAGAAATTGAGTTTTTGTTTGCGTACAAAGTCTACATCTAAGTAAATTGATTGTTTAAATGACTCAACATATTAGTAGTTGTCGTTGTCATGCATTCACTCGACTACATATTTCATACTACATATACTCGTATGTAATCAATACATAAACTTGTACTTACGACCATTGTCGGAGGAAGCTCTTTTCTGGTTCTTGATTCCATGATGCAACAATAGCTTTAACAGCATTATAATCAACATTCAAAAGTGCTCGAAAACGTTGACGGAAATCTTTCACTAACAAAGCAAGATTTGATGTATATAAATCTTTTAATATATGAGCACGAACGAAATTTCTTGTAAAGTTCTATGATATAAATAAAAATAGAATGAATCAATTAAATGTCTTTTCTCTTCTTGTTCTAAGCTTTCATTGTCTTACTCGAAGTTGTTTGGCTCCTTCAATATTTCGATAACCTAAACTATGGAAAAAGTAAATTGAACCAACTTTATGTGCATAATTTCTATCGAGTTTCAAATCCGTTGTTAAAGTTTTTCCACCATCAAATGAATGACTTATTTTCGATATTAAACGAGCTTCATTCCATTTATATGTTGTTAGTTGTACAAGATTAGCATTGGCATTGTTAACAATACGAATCGAATAACTTTCTGGTAATTCACTATCTTCTTCATGTGTCTTCCAATGTTGAATATTGTAAATTGTTAATGGTGCATCACCGATTTGTAATTTAAATGATTTTTTAACTGTATCTAAGCCGTATAAACCATTGTGTGAACCAATCTTATCCAAAGCTTGTGAAAGTGAAAGAAGAATATTCGAATCAAGAGCTATTTGAACTAATGGTTTTTGTGATTTTACAAATGTTTGATCGATATCATACGATGGACGATGTTGATTACGTAATGATGGTAGATATGGACGAATTTGTGCACGATCAACAGTTATCAATAGAAGATCGCGTTGTTGAGGTGATGTTTGTTTAAGAGTAATGACTGTTGTATTATCCCATGTAAGTCTAAAAATGTATGTATATATCTCATTTTATCAAAATGAAATAGAAAATATTTATGAAAATCAGACGAGAACTAGCCAGTTAGTTTTAGTAATACATGAGACCGGTTAGCGTAATTAAAATGAATTTTTATAGTGGTCGATTTATCTAGGAATGCAACAGTACAGGTGCATCATTCGTCGACTCATCCATTCGTTGTTATTTAAGTAGTGTTACTATGAATCTTCTGAATACGTCTGTTCTTGTCGTCATTCTTATTTTATAATACATTAGTGGTAGAACCGTATCATCTCCACATCGTGCTTAGAAAAATCGTTAGATAAGATAGTCTCGTCTCACAATAGAAGTGTATCTTTTGTCTGATAATGCATATTGTTCTTAGGATATTTAGACTTTATTGAATTGTGCCAGATTCACATAATCAATAATGATGTATATATATATATATATGAAAGTCGAATGACTTGCTTTCTCAATACAATCATATGTCAAATTTAAGCTTCTATGAATGAAAAGAAAACTCTACTGATAAAATATTTTCACTATGTCGGCCATTTCTGTGATGAAATCCTAATAATTCAACTACTTAATTCTCATCCAATATTTACACGAAGCTTTCATTTATAATTTTTTTAATTGCTTACTAAACATTGAAATCATTGTTAAAAACAATAATATTCTTACTTGAGATTAACATTAGCTGGTAAAAATTTAATTTGAACTTCTTGATTAGTAACTTTTGTACCTTCGACACGTAAAACTTCGTTATTATTTTGTTTAACACTAACAACAGTTTGTTGTCCAGGTTGTCGTTTAATATTCCATGATGTAATGAATGTATATAGAGTAGCATCGAGTTCTTTTGTTTGAGGATTACGAACACCTTCAAAACCAATTCGTTCACCACTGAATCGATTTAAATCAACATAAACCTTTGATTTTCCTGCATTACGATCGATATCAATTGTTAATGTTGTTCGTTCACCGGTACACGTTACTGATACATCAGTAGGATCTGGTCGATCAACATCGCATTGATAAGTTTTTTCTGCTGAATTATCATTTGCATTCAATGAATATTTCAAAACACCCTTGAAATTTGTTGATGAACGACGTACTTCATCATATTTAACAGATATTGGATTTTGTCGTGGAAGGTTTGCTTTAAGAAGAAGATTCATTGGTTGATTATCATATCGTGGTTGATAGACAACATTAAGATCAATAGCATCGTCTTTAAAACGATTTAAATCAAGTGTAACCGTATGTGGACCTAATTTAGGATCAAATTTAAGATCTAATTTAAAGGAACCATCATAATTGACTTGACCAGTGGGACTAGACAATCTTGGATCGGCTGGTAATTGAAGACGTTGACGAAGTCGTTGTGCTAATATATTACTGGCTTTCAACGTATATGTTGCTGTTTCACAAATACCATTAAGAACATTTGATGGATTATCTTTACAACTAACTGCTTCACTTGACCAATCAACAAGTGTTAAACCTAAAAATATGAGAATCAAATTAATTTTTATGCTCGGAAATTCTTCGTTCTATTTCAAATATTATATATACCTTGTTTTTGAAGACTGACTTCGATTTTACGTTGAAAATCTCCTGTTAATTTATTGACTACTTTTTGATTTAAACCAAAATTTGTTGATAATGATTTTTGTCCTGTCGTCTTATCCGTTACTGATGTTTTTACATTGATAGTATTCCATTTGCCATCATCTTTTTCTACTTGACCAAAATAACTGAATCCACGTTTATTATCTGCTCGTAATGATTTTCCTTCAATAACTGTTTTGGAACTAAAATCTTCATCACGTATACGACCTGTATGTGTATGATCAAATTTAACTTCAATTTGTTCGGCTACTTTAATATCTACTTTAGCTGTTCCACGTCCCCAGCTAACATCGAATGAACCTTTTTTGCTCGCTCCACTAGCACCTGCTTGAATAGTAATATCACCTTTATAGCAACGATTATATTGTCCACTGGCTGAACATTTCTTTGCGTCAATATCTGATACGATTGTTTGTTGACCATCTGTTCGTTCTGTATGTCCAGTAAGTAAGTCATCATCAAAGCCAATATCCATTTCATATTTATAATCTTGATTATCTGTTGTATTTAGGACACCACGTACGATGATTTGATGTTGTTTAAATAATGCATAGAGTGTATTCTGAAATTCTTTATCATAAAATTTGCTATTTGTTGTTGCACTCAATTGACTTATTAGTAGAGGATTGTATTGAGCTGTTAACAACGCATTTAATGCTATATCATCACCAATACTTAATGATTTAGCAACACGAAGAGTTGTGTCGAGTGAACCTCGAGCGTTGACATAGAAACTAACTGGGGTAATTTTCTATAAAAAAAACAAACATGCATTTATATATATATATATCTTGAACAAGTTGTAATGTGTAATGCATAGAAAATTGAAATGTGAAACACGATGTCAGTGTCGGTTCAAATCTCATTTTATTCTAGCTGTGTTTCAACAAAAGAAACATAGATGCTCATGAGCTATTCACGTTAGCTTATTGTGAAGAGAAATTTGTTTATTTGTTGAGATAAGTAATTATTGAGAACAAGATAGATGATGGTATGCATAAAGAATCTATTAGTTTTTTGGCAAGGAAAGAAATAATGCATGCACACAACACAATGGTACATGAATAAATACATCGAGGAAAATCTTTCAATATCAAGATGATTATTTCTGTTTGACAGATCCATATGTTTCTCAGTTTACAATTAGAATATATACTCTATAGACAAGTGTTACATTATTTCTCTATTTTGTTCAACTAAAGAAGGTTTTATCATTTGGAATGAAATATGCAATGAATGATGGATAGATAGCAATCGAACTCGATTCTTTTTTTCTATTTACATTTTTGAAGTACTTTTTTTAGTAGCATATTTTGCATCGAGGCGCGAGGAGAGAGATAGATAATTCATCATTCTATCCTAATCATTCAACATCGTAATGAAATCGTGCTTCACATTAGAAATGAGATAATTATAGATGTGAGATGTATTTTTCTCTTACCGGTGAAGCAAGTTTGAAGCCAACTGCTCCATCCATTCGTGTTTGAGAATCTTTGTTAAACATTGGTAAATTGTAGTAGACATTAAATGCAGTTAAGTTTGATAATGGTGTTCCAAATTCAACATGAAAAGCAAATTCTTGTGGCCATTTCAATTTTCCAATGCGATTTTCTCGATCGATTGTTAATTCACCAATAAAACTCAATGGATTACCGGATAATTGTGGACTTTCCAATGATAGAGCAACTTTTCGTGTTTTAGATGAAAATACATAACCAATTGAGTGCTTATGTAATACATCACTGTTACGTTGTAGTAAACCGAATGAATGTAATTTTGACCAACGATGTACATTAACTTTTGATTTACCATATAGAGCATCTCCATTAGAACGTAAATATTCAATTTCATTTTCAACATACACAGATGGTCGTTTGTTTTCTGTTGCACGATCGATAGAAATTATGGCATAGTGTGCTAGAACTGGTTTAGCAAGTAATTTCGATTCAATATAATTTGTACGTTGATCTGTGGATGCTCGTTTTAATTTCAATTCATGTGTTATATATGGTAAATTTTTAAATGGTAATGAAAGTGCAAAATGTGTTTGTAATGAACCATCACCAATTAGATTACGATATATGATAGCATTCAAATTGATTTCTTTAAGATTTTTATCAACACGATAAGCAATTGAATTGTATGTTTCGAATTTACCGATTTGTCGTGTATAATTACCGTCGAGATCAATCAATTGAAATGACACATGTTTAGGTGCTTTTAAGGAAATATCATATGCAATAATTACTGATTCAGGTGATTCTTTTTTAGGTTGTCGATCAAAACGAACATTTAAATCAAGTTGTACGTCATTCTTATCCGGAACAAGATTTGTATCAATATCCCAGTGTGTTTTCAATGAACGTCCTCGAATACAAATTGTAAAATCACCAGTAGCTGTAGCTTTATTTTGTTTATTATTCCATTGTAATTCGGATTGACTTGTACCAGAAAATAGATGACCATCGGTAACTTTATCAACTTTACCATTGTATGTAAATGAACCCGAAGCTTGACGACGACGAAGTTCATATTCGAATTTATATTTAATTTCATCGAGTAATTGAAATTGAAGATCAGATAGAATGTCAAAAGCAAATGGACGTGGAATATCTGGAAATAATTTATCGCTATCAGCAGCTATGTGAAGCTTGTTAGCAATATTGAATGTTGGTGGAGCAACGACATTTCCTAGGAAAAAAAACAAAAAATATGAAAATTATTTACTACAAAACCCTTCATTGAATTTTATAATGAAAATTGTGTCATGGACAGACACAACGTTGAGAGAGAGAGTCTCAGTATGCTTCGTTCTATGAACATGGGCATTGACTCCGTGCAGGACCTAGCAATTTCACCTTAAAAACTATCCATTTCACCTGAGGATCAAATTGCAGTGAGTACATACATTCTCTGATATAAATGTTGATTGTCGAAATAATTAAGTACAAACAATGCAAGAAAAAAAAACTATTTTTATCGAGTCAATATGTCAAAACTTCATAGATCAGTTAACTACAATACAATAAAAGTATGTGGAAAAAAAATCTTTTTCTTAAACTCAATTCTCATGGTAGATAATTGTGTTGATGAAAATTAGAAAGAAAGTATAGATATCGGTTTTTTGAAACATCATGAACAACAATTGAATTATTTTATATTCTATATCAGAAAATGATGGTAAACTTTCCATATTTATCAACTATGTCGATTCTTACACATGTTTGAAAAGAATATTAGCGTACCTTTTTTCGATGCTTCTCCATTTCGTCGATGTTGATGATCAAGAAGAAAATCGAACACATTTGATTTTGTTTTAACTTGAATTTTTAAATTTCCTTCTGGTGATATTAATTTGTTTGCTAGATTATTTGTTCGAACTGATTTTCTAATATAATCAAGTTCAATTTTTTCGACGACCGGTGGATTACGTGTTATGAGTACAAGATCAAGTGAACTTTGTAGTGTTGCATTCGAAAGATCTGTAGCTCGTGTGAAATCTGTTTTAAAATTTAATACTCTTACGGGTTCATCACGATTTAGCATACGAAGTGTTAGATGTGATGCTATATTATAACTATTTTGTGTACTTCCTTTATTATTTTTTCGTTCGTAAACAAAATCATAACCAGTTTGTAGTGGTTTGGCACCGAATTTAATTAAACGACGTAATTCAATACGTGTAACATTTTGATTACGTTCTAAATGTACTTTACCATGGTACAAGGCACCAGCGAGAGTAAAACCTCCATCAAGATGAAACAGTTTATTGTCAGGTTTATATAAATCTCCACGAACTAAAGTAAACATGAAAATCGAATTGAGTTATTTGAAAATTAGTTTCATTGTTTAATAGAACATACAATGAAGTTTAAATGATTTTGCTTTATCAGGTGTTGTTAAATCAATATCTAATGTAAGACCTTGTCCACGATTCGGTAATATATCAGTTTTTAATGATAAAATTTCTCTTTTGCTTGGAATATCAAAAACTTTACTGGCCAATTTGAATCCATCATTATTTATAGATAATGTACCAGATGTTGTCATGACTTCCCTATTATCATCTGAATAAATCGTACCGTCAAATTTATTACCATTTTGTGTACCTATGATCATTGAAAATAATTGATTGTGTAATAGAAATTTCTTGATTATCTATTTTACCTTTGACATTGAATGATTTCATGCCTGTTAAAACTTTAATATCAAATTTATTGCCAGTTTTTGTTGCAGAAACTCCTAGGCCTAAAACAACAAATGAATTTTTGTGCAATTATTAATATAGCATGTGATGATGTTCTTTTTGTTTTAGACACATACCTGGATATGTTCCAGTTGCACCAACTTTTTGAATGGCAACTTCATATTGTGGAGCATCTGGAGCATTGAATTGCCAGCCAAGACGCCATGTTTTGATTGATGGATCTTTGCTGAGAGTGATCTGTATTCAATTAAATAGTATTTTGAATGCAATTAGTTTCATAAGGCGTCGAATATATTTTCTGTTCGACATCAATAATATCGCTACTATGTGATAAACTTTGCAAAACTCGAACAGTTGATTCTTCATTTTCATCGATATCTTTGATGATTGTAAAATTTTGATGATCAAATAGTTTTTTTCCTGAACGATTCTCTTGTTTCAATGAGATAACTTTCAATCTTACATATAGACGTGTCCATTGTTGGAATTCTTCTATGATGGTACATAAGATCACCAATGAAATTATTTATTCTGATTAGAAAATTATAAGAGGAAATTCTTTTTCTTTCGAAAACATCTTGATCAATGATTGTGATTATGATTCATTGACATCAAATACAGTATCAGTAGAAAAAATCTCATCGTTAGAAATACAACTGTTTGCAGAATTCATTTTAATCACATATAGAAAATTCAAGAAAACTATCAAATGTTCATTGATTTAACTAGTGTATGTAGTTCGCATGAAGAGTCATTTCTATCGAACGGTTCTTTTTTTTTGACTATGATTTGTAACAAAACTTGTTAAAGTTAGAGAAAATTTAGTTGAAATTTTTACTTCTGAATAGAAAAGATTCTTCTACTAAAACTGTCACTGTGTTCTTCGACGAATACAAATAATGCAAAAATCTTACGGTAATTGGATAGGATGGTCGAGAACCAAGTTGAATTGAACGGAATGGATTCAATTCCAAGCATGCTCGTATACCCAATGTGCGATAAATAAAACTTGGTGTACATGATGGATCGATGCCACTCGATTTTGAATTCGGAACAAGTTTGAGACCTTTCGATGTACGTAATGAGTATTGAAAGCTAGAAAGAATAAACGGTAATAGAATCGGCATGAACAACTAAAAGAAATCATTCTTACTCAGTTGCAAGAAGATTTGATTGATCATTGAGCAGATTAAATTCACGGGTTCGTCCATCTTTATCTGCATCAGCAACATATTCAAATGGAACATTCGATAAAACACCAATTTGAATTGTTTCACCAATACTTGTTAATGGCGATGAGACTTCACGGTTAAGTGTAAGCGAGCAACTCAATCTATATCATAATCAAACGAAAGACAAAATAGAAATCAAACAATAATAACAATGACAAAAATACTTACGCCGATTTACTAGTTAATTTAAATATACCATTACCAGCATCGTCACGTGTATCTTTAAAATCACTTGATAAATCAGCAACTATACCGATTTGAGCAGATTTATACAATGTTAAACCATTGGCAGCTCCTGATGCAGCACCAATTTCCAATGGTATACGGAATATGGGATTCTTTCCAGCAAGATCTTTCAATCGATTTAAGATTTGATTTCGAACGAATGTACGTATATTACTACGAAGAAGATCTTGAACCTTATTTGTAACATCACGTGAACGTATATCAGCACCAAATAATTTAACATAAAGATGAACAGATGGATCTGGATCTTCTTCTTTTCCATCATAATCCTATGAAGAAGTAGATTTTCTATCATCTAATCTATGTATGAAATATTGTAACTTACATCTTGAAGTCGTTTTAGATTAGGCGACAATGTCTTTTTTGTTGCATCTTTATATGTATCATCAACATTCTTATTTTTATTCAATGGATCTAAACGTAAGAAGTAATCGGCAACGTTCCAGTCGAGATTTTCAATAATTAATGCTCCATCGAACCATGGTAAACGAAATGTTTCACGACGTACGCCATCAAATGCAAGTTTAGCCGAAATAAATGATGGTACAGCTCGATCATTTTCAAATACAACACTTAATTGAACAACAGCTTGATAATTTTGACGAAGAGGTAATTCAATTTCAAAATGACGTGATGATAGTGTTTCCTGTTCGGAAAATTGTTTCTTGTTATCATGATGATAACGAAGTCGAGCAGCAAGACCACGTAAGGGATCAAGACGGTCCAATGATGAATATTTCAACACGGACCATATGTAACCATTAATCTATTTAAAAACATGTTAAAAATCAACAATAATCGATTACATTCTTAAGTAGATATTGAAATTTTTCTTTGATCTCTTCATTTCTTTTAGCACGTGATGAATATATTTAATACATTCATCCTTTGGATAATAGTATCGAATTTTTTTTTAAATACTATTTGTCGGGTTAGAATAAGAATAACTTTAAAATTACTTTACCTGATTAAGTGGTTCACCGAGAATTTTCGAAAGAGCTTGTTCTAAATTATCAGATAATGTTGAATCACTTTCTTCCGGATTGTAGATAAATGATGTATACAATGCTTCGAATGCCCAAACACGTACTGCATTTTTATTCGCTTTATTTTGAAGTTTATTCAATAAAAGAGTTTGAAGATCTGTTCGTATTCTTAATTCATCACCATCACCAACATTTTGATCACATATCTGACGAATAGCATTGAGTGCATGATATTGAACTTCTAATGGTGCTTCATCATTAGCAGCCAAGTTTCGTACTTGATCATCATATAAGCCTAATTGAGCATAGGCAGCCAATGTAGCTGTCACAACTGAATTATCATCACCGATTGGATTACTTAAAAATTTTGAAATAGCTTTTTGAAAATCTTGAATTTTCTAAAAATAAAAAAAAGAATGAAAAGACAAGTAAGAAACACTGTTAAAACAAGTTTTATAAGATTAGAATATATTCTATTATGTAACTACTATTGTCAATCATTCGAAGATGATCTTCTTCTATTCTAGTTTTACTGATAATAAATCTATGTAACATCATTTGAACTCAATTCGTCAGAAATACAAAAGAAAAGTTGCTCATATGAACCAAAGAAATTTTAACTATTAAAAGCTTGCGATCAGATATGAACAAAATCTAAGTCAATCTTTCATTGTCAGTCTTCGTTCAGAATTTATCATAATCTGTTCTGTATAGTGAATCGAAATTTCGAGTTCTTATCCACGTATATTATCTCACGAAGAATAAAAGATATTAATGATGAAAATATTCAATGAGTTAGAACATAATCTCATACCATATTAGCATCTTTATAATTGTTTTGTCGAGCTTTATATTTTTTAAGAACCGTTGCAGCAAGTCCAACGAATTCAGGTACTTGTGCTGCTGTTAATTTTTGTGCACCTTGAACAACTTGTTCAACTAATTCTTGTGATGGACTATCCAAGTAAAATACTGACATTGGATTGGCAAACTTCAATGTAGTTGAATCAAAATTGAGTAATGAAGCAGCTGGATCATGTGCATATATAGTACTGAGAAACATTGGTACTAAATTTCTATTTAATAAAAATAATAAAGTTATTTAAAGTTAAATAAACAATTAAAAAAGACAAACAATATACTACATGAGGATACATCAATAGTTTACGAATATGAAAATATGTCGAATACTATACAGTAACTATTAAAATACGAAGACACGAGCTTCCATCACGGAGAGTTTTACTGGAAAATAACCGAATATACAATTCCATGCTCATGTAGCACACAATATCCCACTGGAATTCGATATGACATTTTTGTTGTTGAACTAATATATATATATATCTGCTGATCCATGTAGTGTCAAATTTTCATTTATCTTTTTCTGTATTTCATCTACGTTACTGAAAGTCTGTCGAACGGAGAAAATATCGAACTTTTGAAACAGATAATTCTTGATAAGCAGAGGAAACGTTTTCATCAAACGAACATACTCAAATGGTGTCTTGTATAAGATATTCGAGTCACAAATAGTGAAACTGATTCTTAGCTTGTCAAAGTAAGACTTGAATTCGATCGTACAAAAATTAATTTAGTAAAATCTATCGAATATACCTTGAACAGAATCCTTTTCAATGAGAAAAAGATCCAAAAGAAAATCATGTCTAATACTTTTTACTATTTTCCAAACGCTTTAAATTCAACGAGGTTGAGATTTTCAGAACGGACCTCTAGATTATATTTAGCACATGGGAGACAAAATAAATAAGGACAGGTCAATGGGAAGTAATCTCATGTTTTTACTTTAGTTTTATGCTTATCCTAGAAAGATCAGGAGAGAAAAATAGGTGAAATACTATCGGTTCACTCATCAATTAAAGACACAGACAATTGTCTTTTTTTAATTAATCATACATTGTACAACTACCATAAAATAGTACGAGTGATCAATTATATAACTCGACACGTGACTTCAATCTGATGATAAACTAAAACCGAAACGATTCAATGTCTATGGAACCTTGGATTGTTCAGTCGTCACTATGTTAAAAATTGTTTTCATCCTAGATGGCTGCGTTATCAAAAATGTATTTGTCTAAAATAACTGAAGAACACTGAGAAATATACGTATCAATTAAAAAATGAACATTGATATCCATTCTTGGAAACAAGCTTGTATCTATCCAAATTAATTTATCGAACATTGAATCGATCGATATCAGTGATATACACGATGCATGAATTTCGTACCCTATGAATTCATTGAGAAAGGTTCTTTTCAGCTTTGAAATAGAAATCTGTTTGTTCTAAAAATTTTCACATAATTATAATCGAGTTCAAAAATTATCCTTCAAAATCTAAATCTTATCCATAGATTGATACTATTAATTTATATGCTTTGCAACAGACAACCTCGCACTACTATTGTTTACAAATATACTTCTTTCTGCGTAGAAATATTACTTATAAAATTATATTAACTAAATTGTATCCTTACTTAATATCTCCATTTGATTTAAATGCATTGAGACTATCTTTATCCATGCGTCGTAGTTCATTGGTGATTTCAATGAAGCGAGAAGCAGCAAATTGATCCCAATCTTTGGATTTTAAAAGTCCTTGAATTTTGGAAACTAATGCCGATACAGCTTCGTTCGATTTATCGAATGAAGCTGTTGGAACAAATTGAAGTGTTTGTCGAACAGGACTCTTTACGGCACCTAAAGCAAAAGTGAAGTAGATCGATTTTAGTTTTTTTGTCTCGTATCGATATATGAAATTCAATGAACATATACCTGCATCAATATTAATGGCACTAGTTGTTTTTAATTCTAATTGTTGTTTAATTGAGATAAGTTTTGATGAGATTTCTTCATCTTTATCATCGAAATCAACATCATTATCTTCTTCAGAACTGCTATCATCACCAACAGTATCATGATCATCCGATTGACTTTTACCAGCTGCCTTTTGACTTTCATCTCCTTCGACTTCGATTGTTTTACATTTGACTGATTTAACTTTTTTATCACTGATGTCAGTTTGACATACGTAGTGACTTTTAGCTGAGAATACTTCTTCGACCTATAGAAAAATTTTCAACATAGATTTTATCAATGAATCGTGTGTCGTAAAATTTTCATTCGACTTACAAGTGGACCAAGAAGTGAAGTTAAAACAGGACTTGAACTTAAATGTAATTTATCTTTTGAACATGTCGATAGATCTTTGTTTTTACTAATCTTCACTGAACCATCCTTTGTAACGTATTTATATCGTGTTGTACATACACCAAGTACATCTTCTTCACGTACCTTTACATAGAATATTGATCATATCTTTTTTCTCGAATTCATTTCTATCTCGATCATAGTTTTCATTGTCGAGAAATACTCACGATATTTTCACCATCAGTGTATACTGGCGAATAAACTTGAAGTGCACTTAATATGCCTTTGATAAAATTAACATGATCAACTTTAGCCGATGCATCAGCTTCAAGAGCAACAACGAAACCATCAACCCATCGAAAACGAACAACAATATTTTCGAGTTCTTTCTGAGCTGGTGATGAAACGGTTGATTGATCTTCATCTTGTGTTTCACTTATTTCAACATTTCGAAGCTATTAATATGATCGTGAGTACAATAAATAGCATAAAATATTTAGAACTTCTACCTGAAGTGCATAATTACAATCGCCTAAACTTTTGATGTGTACATCAGTTGTTATTTCATTTTTTAAATCGAATTGAGCATTGGCAACCGATAATTTCACTTCAGTCGTATATTTGTAGACTAGTGAGCCTTGACCGGGTGCAATAAGTTGAGCTATAGAATATATCAATGAGAAAAAGAAAATAGATAAATACTACTGAATGAATTCATGTATAATAACGTACCGGACGAACATATCGGATCAACATTAACAGAAGATAATGGTGCTGCTGACGCTCGATAAACTAAAACGATTTAAAACATGAATGATTATTCGAAAATAATTCTGAATCTTACCGAGCAACAAGACCAAACTATAGCAGAGCTTTAAAGATGCTGCCATGAACAGATCTTTATGTGTAATTAAACACTATAATACGTTTATCTGTTAAATACCGATATGTGTCTTCTATTTGTTCTAGAATGGTTAAAAGGAGAGACAGTTACTGATCAAAACTGACGTTTATATAGGCGATGGTTTTGTTTATTTTTCTCTTTTTACCGCTTAGTACAGTAACTGATAAGGATTGTAGCAGTTGCGTTCTGATGAAAGTAGTCTATAATAAGAAGAAGAGAAAAAAGAGAAAAAAGAGAAATATAAATCTAAAGTGTCTCTCTCCCTCCCTATATCATTCCCTTGATATGTACACGATAGTCCTATGTTATCTTTTAATAAATCAGCATGTACATATTATTTATGTTAGTGAATAATCGCTAATGTTGTTTTCGTGACAGACTTAAATAGATGATCCTATATGTTTATCTTAGACAGTCATCTTGTCTAGTTATATAAATATAGGCGTCGGATTCTAACCTAATCTTAAATAGCTCGAACGTTTATGGACTACGTAATCAATGATATAGACCTAGTAGTCCTAGTAGTGGTTGTATTTATTTAGAGTATGATAGAGAAAAAGAAAAATGACATGAATATCTATTTATCAACAGAGTGAACTACTTGAACAGTGCAGAAGTTAACTGCTTATCTCAATCAATATATATTTTTCCATATCTTAAGTATTGGCTGAGAGCGAACAACAGTTGTACTGTTGATTAGTCAGTTTTATGATATGCACACACGCTGATATCGATTTTGTACACAATGATTGATTGTGTGTGCAAATAAATGGACAAGTTTATTCTTTGCTTTGTTTTATTCTCGCTCTCTCTCTCTGTTTTATGATAAAATGAACGAATAGTTAAACAATCATAAGAGTTTTATGTACCGATACGTTTTTAAAAGGAATATTTCAGACATATGGTTTCGTTAATTATTTGAGAAGTAAATTGCTTTTTGTTTGTAATAAGAACATGTTATGAAGCACATCAATAAACGTTTGTTTACTTGCTCGCAAATATAAGCTGTACTTTGGAATAATGTATTGTCGACCTTTACATGATGATAATCGTTTCTGTAACTTAGATTGAGAACTTTTAGACAAGTCATGTACAACCGATCTATCCTATTTCTCTTATCTATTCATGGCGACTCCTTCATCGAGTCCTATCATTAACTAGGAAATCTCTTGCGATGAATGATTTCCCTTATATGTGAGATCTAACAGTTACACTATCCTGTAGCAACTGTTCTAACTTCGTTTCTTTACAATCATTCTACAAGAAGATTAATACAAGGGGAAAAAATGATATTAGTCTGTCATCTCATGGCCTGTTGACGACAAACCCATTGAAACTCCATAGAAAGCAAAAGTTTATGTCCAAAAATGTTATTAAAAAAATGATTGGTCTGATTATGATTCCAAACATCGGCTGACTGTTGCTACTATGTCTATCATTTTTAAACATAGAGAATAAAATATTCTCGATGCTAATCTTATGTAATCTAGCATGAGTGAGACGCATTTTGAATTACAATTATCACTAGTCGTTATCTTTGATATTGCATTAGACTTTTGAAGCACAAGTGCACATTATTTCTTTGTGAGCCGAATAGAACGATTGGTATATTTGGTTAAGTTATCTACGGTTATCTCACACACACACATATGTATGGATGCTCTTTCTCGTTGATGATAAAAAAGTGCATCCATTCTATTGAGCTTCGTCATATTGAGACCAGCTGAGTTACTATGTTATCGAAAATGTTTTCTTATCTTCATTTCTCAAAGAATCAATTCATAGCACGCTCGTTCATAGTCATTTTAGGAAGACTTTTCTTCCTGATGATTATTTACCAGTTAAATCATCCGGAAAGAGAATTATACTCTAACTAACTTGGAATATTTACACTTAGTATGATATTCAAATCTGTACTTTTTTTACATATACACATATAATCAATTGAATAAGAAAATTTTCTTAGTATGACTATGTATAATGTGTGAGATTATGATAAATATTTTCATAGATCTTTTGAAATGAGATCATTGATTCTCGAATAATAAACATATATGTTGTTGAGTTACAGTTAGTTTTCTCTCGATTTCATTATTATGAGATAAACTCGATCGTAATCCACTGATGTGATTTGTATTACAAAGTACAGCTGATGATTTTCCTTATCGTTTTGTTTATTGTGCAAAAAAAAGTGCAAGAAAAAAAAAAGGTTATTCTCGTTTACATCAATATGAAAAAAAAATGGTTTATAAGCAATATAGTTTTCTTTTTATATGAAGCGATCATACAAAGTAGAACAAACGAGACACTACAGTATCAAAAAGACAAGATTAAATTGATGGAGTGCTGAGTTCTCAGAATGTTCACAGGTATACAGACAGTACGAAAATGGAAAAGAATAAAACTAAGTTGAATGTGTAAAAAAAAGGTGAATAACATATAAATGTACAAGTTTTTTCCAGTTTCATTCAGTTAATTTTTTCTATACAAAAAGAAAACGTGCTTCATTTTATGATTCAGCAACGTCTTGAGTTTCATCTGTTTGTGCTTCATTTTCCGGTAAAGAATTATCAACATTTTGTTCATGATTATTTGTTGAATGATGAACAATAACATATTCATGTCCATTTGTATTAAGTTCAGTTGACGATGAATGTTCATCTTGATTCACATTTATTTCTTGACGAGACACAGCTGTTTCTAATTCACTATCTTTGTTTTCTTCTTGATCCGAATCATTATCTTCTTCATCACTACCGATTCTATTCGAATTAGAAATTCATCGTAAAGCATATGACAAATGATAAGATTGATGTCAAATGAAACAAACGAAAATTTGTTTGAACATCTGTGTAGTTTCATAATGATGTTTCTTAATGCATATATATATGCATATCCATTAGACAATCATATTCGCGTCTATACCGTAATGTATATTATGTCTCTCGAGCTGTCTGGATGAGGCGAGCAACCTATCATTTATACTTCTTATCACAAACATCGTTGAAATTTGTATGATGAAAATTTTAACAAGATTCAAATCATTTCATTCATTATATGCAGGGATTTAAAATTTAGAAGAAAAAAACATACATTACTTAATACTTAGCAAAATCTGTAGTATCCAATAGTGTATATTTAGATCAAATCATAATTATAGAATTCTTCTCTTCCGTTTGATAGCATAATTCTGAACACTACAAATATGTAACAATGAGGCTACTTAGAAAAATTCATAGAATAAGCTTGAACTTGTTGAAATGTTTTGGTGAGTTTTTTTTTAAAACTCAAATCGAACTTTATATAATCGCATGTGAACGAGAGAGCTAGCTGAGTAGGACTGCTAAGAAGACCATCTACTATACTTCGATTAGGAATATCCTTAATGCGAGATGAATGGTTAATTTAAATACCGAACACTTATGTTTTGTTTTCAAGTAAATCTCTAACTACAAACAGATGATCGAATGCTATGCTGACTCAATAGAGAAGAAAAACTTTCGTGTAATCGATTGGAAAAAATAAAATGACGCTTAAATTATTTGAGCAACATTTTCGAACTATGGATGAAATAAATTTATCAATAAACTTATGAGTATGGTTTCCTTTCTACATAATCTTGCCATATGCCGCATGAAAACTCATTCGATGCACTACATCTAGTTTTCAGATGGCACTGGACTTTTTTTTATTTGTGAATGCACACTTTCATAGTTACTCTGATTTTTACACTAACACATGGTGCTGTACGAATCAATGTCGATCTACTTATCGTTATCTTACGTAATTCAAATCAAGGTAGCTACAGATACACGCATGGTTTCTACTTTGAACTTTATCATTTATTCTTTGTACAACCTTGGTAGTGTTCGAAGTTCGCAGCCAGATATAAAACTGAATCACAAAGTAATACGAAATTATATGATAGAACTAAGTAGCATTAGAATAAATCCCATTTTACTATATCATGTCAATCATTTCCGTAGGATCAATTACTATTGAAAAACGTTATGTCGTTGCTCACTATGTATATCTAGACGAATTCTCCACACTATCTAAAGATCGTGCTTCTATCGGATTTTAAATATTTAACTGAATATTCTTCACAGATATCTTCTATCGAATGGTATAAATATTGTAGTTCTCAATTACCAAACGCTCTTTTTACATACTGAACTACTTGAGAATCTTCTAGTGACTACGAACGTGAGATAAGTGACAAAATGATACTGTTCAAAAGATAAATCAAGTACATTAGATACATGCTGGATTCTAATACTATACCAGCATGAAAATTGTTTTGTTTTTTTTCAAGTTAAAAATTTTGAAGTAAGACTCGATATTTTCTTTTTCTTCTATTCTAATGCTACGTCCAAAACAACTAGTTCCTCGTCACAGACTGATCTACTAGTAAATTGTTCCATTATGACAGAATTCAAGTTGTCTAACATTATTGACATCGAACAATTATTTACAAACAATAAGAGTTGAAAAGTTCATAATGACCTCATCGAATTCCGTAGCACCGATGAAATTAGTCGAAAGAAAATTTTTGACAAACAACAAAGGCAAGGTTCCTCGTCACGTACTATTCCTCACTGACGTTTCATTTTAAAAGTATGTATTTTAAAAAATAGAATACTTCTCTGTATCATAAACAATTATTTTTTGCGCGATAAATCTTCTACCGAGCATATCTATCTGACGCAGTGCATATGTGACGAACTAGATGGATGCACGTACATGCTCGTTAATAATTTGAGGCATTTAGATTCTTTGAATAAGTCTGTTCTAAAAAATAGGCGTTCACTAGCAGCTATGAATTATCGAAATTTTTACATGCATTATCCTATTACTTCGAATATTATTTAAGAAAAATGCCATCATACATACAATGTTAACGGTCGATTTTCTGATTCAGCCAATTCAATGTGATATTTATTATCATTTTCTCCATCGTCAACAAATGATGCTTGTTGTGTATGATGTCGAACTGATGACTCATACTAGAATACAAATATTCTATTGTGTATTAGAATGTTTATTCTTTTTTAATATTTTCTATTGTATTACCAAATTTGAATAATCATCTTGTTGTTTAATTAACGGCTCTGTCATTTGTTCATTCCTATTTGTTGTTTGAATATTATTTGAATTTTGATATATTTTATATTTAACCAATTCATCAAAACCAATATCAGATATATCACGCATTAGATCATTAGCACATTCAAGAATTCTGAAAAATAAAAAATTGATCTTTATAGATAATTATTCGGATTTGTTTTATATTTCTATGTGTATTACGGTGTTCCACGATATTTTTCAATTGTTTTTTCGATTAATTCCGAAAATTGACATCGAAAAAGACGAACTAATTGTGCTGCATCTGGTTGTTGTTGAAATGAGAATAGGATATGCTCACGAATATGATTAAGAATCGATTGACTACATAAATCATTGACATGTAATCTTATAAATCTAATGTCCGAAAGAGAAAATTTCTTTTTCTTATATTTCTTATATACTTAATTAATAACATACGGAATTAACTCAGCCATGACGGTTTTTATTTGTTTATGAAGTTTTTTTACATCAATATTATTGAAATCCTGAAACCATGAGAAACAATAAATATGAAATGGAAATTTTCTCTTGTTCTGAATTTGAAACATACATGTGTTGTCGTTGTATAATAAGCTGACGGTTGAATATTGTATATTGTTGTTGAAAAATCATTGGGCTGTTGTTCATTTTCACTATCATCATCATCGAATCTCGTTTGTTGTAATCGATGATCGTAATTAAATAATTGAGATTTAGTATGGCTATTTTCACAATCGTTTGATATTGGCCGTCGACGAATAATAAATGATTTTGCATGATTTTCTTTTGATGAATTACGATGATAATTAGATGTTATTTCATATTCATCCGATGATGGTTTAGAACGTAAGTTTATCGGCTTTGGCGATGATAAACGCTTGCCACCATATCCTATTTAATGAAAAAATAAATAGATAAACGGATACATTTCTTTTTCTCAGATATGGAATCTCCATAGATAGAGATAATGTATACGGTCAATGTGAAATATACTCAAGATAAAAGAAAAATAGGATGCGCCTTCAAATGAAACCCTATCCTCTGATAAAAGTCATCAATTCACTTATTATTCTAATCATAAATAGCCATCAATGAGATTAGTGAAACTATGTTTCCATATATTTTTTGTTATCAAATGACAAAAAAAATTGCCTTACAAATTTAAAATTTCTATTTCTCGATCCTAGATCGTTGTCATCAAATCATAGAATATCTTACAGCAATGTTAGTATTCGATATTTCAAGAGAAACATATACTTCTTTTTAAAGTGAAAATTTCGAAGTGTTCTTAGGGTCTATGAGAGCTCGTCAATGACGATGTAATACTTTGTTTGACGAATCATACGTAATGACCTCCTCCCATCATGTAACAAGGCGACACACAGTTCATGTACGTCTACAATTATAACCTAGAATAAACACGACAAGAACTCTCAACAACGAAAACATTCGATATTAGAATCAAAATTGAATTTCAATGTCACACTTTTACTATTTGCTAGAACGAAACCTGCTTGAAGTGTTTTTCTTAATGGATAAATATTTGCGTTGACAAAATTTTAAAACTAACAATCATCAATAAGTGGATGTAAATTTCAACGTTTGTATACATGTCTAGAGAAAATTAAGTACGTATTCATTCCAATGAGCCACTATTCTCTACAGATTCAAGAAAAAGAAATCCATTAGCTCATGAAAATTCTCTGATACAATTCACAACGAAAGAATGAATCTTACAAAACAAAACAATCGATGTTTTACTTTCCCTAGATATTGTTACAATGGACAGAAAAAAAACGTTCGACTACCTATAGAAAATTTCTGATGGCATACAAAATGAAGTTAGTTATTATAGTCACTTTTTGAATGAGATGTAAAAACGAAAAAAAATATTCATCAGTCTGACTGAAACAACGTAGTAATACCAAGATGAACATCATTCTCCAAAATTTTAATTCACTTGAAATTAACAATAATAACTAATACTAAAGAGCGCATTGAAGATATCTTCGCAAGCTTTCAACTTGTCATTAAATATTGATTACTTTAGGTATCTAGAAGTCAGTGAGGTAGAAAAAGTCCTCCTCGTTAGCTAAGATTTCTTTCGAATTAATCTCGAACTTTTTCTATTTCCTTTCGCATTATGATAATATTGGAAGAAAACAATAGATAAAAATCTATTGATTGATTGATTTAAGTTGTCGGACAATCAATTTTATAACTACGAATCTTGTAGAAAATTTCTGTGTTTTTTTTATATATGAGAAAAGGACTGTGCTTTTAAACTTATTGTTGGTCATCATCAATGAGTTTGAAGCATTGTTGAATGAGACTCTTTCAAATTGATCAACTTCTGTGAATTGTCTGCACTATTTTTTTTCTAGTCAAATATTCCTAGATGTTCTACAAAATCGTAGAGAAATTTCCAGAGAATAGTCATGTATTCTTTTTTTTATTTTAATAATTACCATTTCTGTCTTGTTTAATCGGTGTTCGTTCCATATTGTTTTCTGTTAAATGAATGGCTGTTTGTTGTCCCGTACTTTGACTATTGAACGATGTTTTACTAGAATTTTCAAATTTATTATTTGCTGCTAATATATTATTATCGTTCTGCATATCATCGTATCGTGAACGGGGTTTTGAACGTATAGGTTTGATTTGATCCAAACTATAAATTGAATCTTTGGAATTATCTCTTGAATATGAATTTGCTTTATAATTATAACGATCATCATGTGATGATAATGACGATGTTAAACGATTATTTTCTGTTTGTAATGCATTGATTTCTGATTGTAACATAGCTATTTCACGATAAGCTGTATTTAAATTAACGATAAGACCTTGTGTAAGAACTTGTTGTTGAAGTTGATTAAATACTGGATCATTTGTACTTGATATTGTTGACGATGGTGCTGTTGTATTTGTAGCAGCTTTAATATGTTCTTCGATGTGTTGATTAAACGATTTTTGTTCTTGAATAAATGTTGATAAACAACGACATATTTCGCGCATTTGTGAACTTAATTCATCGGTTGAACCTGCCTTTTTATTATTCAATATATTTTGTTCATGTTCAGCAACGATATCTTCTGGTGCATGAAAATTCTTTAAGAAAGAAACAGATATATATATATATATATACATGACTCTTCTGTCTGAAGTACGGTATAACTTCGAGTTCGTTAGATGATTATAAGATTCTATAAGGTTAATGGATGGCAAGACTCACTAGATAATAAGATTGTCATTGCCTTGTTAGGGTTAAGATTTTTCTACTTTTCTCCATAAACATAGATGACTTAGATATAATAGAAATGCGTGTATATTTGTTAACATATTTTAGTGACAACGCTAGAAACTTTTTCTTTTCAAATAAAACGAAATTCTTCAGTTTTACTATCGTCTAGAGAATGTGTCAATTCTTCTTGATAGAAGTAGATGATAGAAAAGAAAAGTTTCTCATATCTATGTATTCTAGTTCAAAAAAAAATAAATATAACATACGCCTTGTTTAATTCGAGGTTGAATTTCATCATCTGAAATTGAATTAAAGTAATAAAGATAATGATTATAATTCGATAAGAAATTTTTACCACTCTCTTCATCGTTAATTTCTTCTCCATCACCCGATTCATATTCAAAGCGATACAATTCTGAATCATCATCGTCCTCTTCATTTCCATTATTATCTGCATCTAGTTCGTTTTGATTGTTCGGTACATAAGATGGTCGAATATTTTTCGAATTGTTTAATTTATCTTCGTATGTATTCGTTGGTTTGTTGGATTCTTTTACATTATTATTAAATTGATTAAGCGATTGAGTGTCATTTGTTGTTTCTAGTTAAGATTCAAACGAAAGATATGCATGTGAGACTGAAGATCGAAAAGTTAGTTTTTAAAAAGAAAACCTTTTTTATTTTGTACGGGTGGTGTTGTCATACTCTGATGTAAGGATGCTATTTGATCTTTAATTGTATGTAAACGTTGACGAGATTCAATTAAACGTTCAATTTCACGATGTTGTGCTGCCATTTTAGCATCAGCGTAAGTGTTACGGTTTGTAATCATTGTAGGTTGTTCGGTCAGTTTAGGTGAAAGAATACTTGATAGAAGTGATGCTTTAGCATTTATATTTGTTGTTTGTGTTTGTTGAGATGAAACTGGAGTATATTGATATTGATTGTTATTGTATTCGTACATGTTAGTATTGTTTTTGTTTTTGGAAGATGATTGAACTGGAGTTGAGCTAGTAGATGAAGAACATTGATCAGGTTCGATTTTTTTAACCATTTGTTGAAGACGAGTCAATGCAGATTTAGCTTCTTCTAATTCTCTGAAAAATAAAAAAGCATGTGTGTATAAATATATATATATATATAGAGTGATATTTGTTATGTTCGATAAGAAATTTTGCTTTACGTATCGTATTAGATCTAAAGTTTTGTTTCTAAATAACAACGGAATGTTAGAAGTAGAATGATATTGAGAAAATTATCGTTCTCATATCTATTCTATTATTTCTAATAGTTTACCATTAGAATCTTTTGAGTAGAACGAAGCGCGCACCATTTATTGGATGTTCTGCAACCAGAACCAATTCGATTTCCATCGCCAGAAAGAGAAAACTGATAATGTGATTCTACATTTTCTTCTTAAATGGACATTGATTTATGTTTAGAATTTCATCATTGTCCGTATTTTTTTATTCTTCAGTTATACAACTATTCGTTATTTTGTTCAGTCGAATAATTTATTTATATAAATTTATTATCTATTCGAAAAAACCTGCCTCATCATGTTATCCCTTACGCAATATAGTTCATCCCATGCAATTATAATGAATTTTGATTCCTTTGATATTTAGAGTGCTATTATATATCATCATTTCCTATTTCATAAACGTAACTAACACCTGATCTAGCAGTAAGAATATTATCGAAATGACTACAATAATCGGAAATTTTGAATTTATTCATACCTAAAAAAATCGTGGAGCTTAAGTTCAAGTTAATTTTTTTGCCTTTGAAGCATAAATATATATTTATTAGCTACATATTATTAAATTACAAGAAAATATTTTCTTCTCTCTAGTCTCATCGAACTCAACTCGTACTTCTCATTTCAGTCCATCAATATTTATCTAAATTTTATGAATAGTAAAACAATCTGTAGAATATGATTCATTTTCGATATCAAGTAAATTCGTCGATTACTTACAACCGTTTCACTGCTAATTCACTAGATAATTTATCTAGAGATTTAGGATTTGTATCATTGCTATTATTATTATTATTATTATTATTCGTTATGTTTGATACTGGCTTTTGTCGTTCTTGCATAAGAAGTTTCTTTAAACGTTTTGCATCATCTGCTGGAATAGGAGTTTCTTCATAAACTGTTGTTTCTTCTTCTTGTTGATCCATGAGATCTAATTGATAGAATGTTACAATTTGTTCCAATTCGTTCAGTTGTTCACGAACGTGTTCTAAATTCTTTGAACGATTTTGACTTGGTGGTGGTGGCGGTAATGCTTTTCTTGGTGGACTAAAAATCAAACATTAGAAAACAATATCTTTATGATTGTATTAATGACTACGATCTTCTTTTTCTATTTTGAAGCAGCATAAAGATTTTGGCGAGTTATGAATAAGTCTAAAATGACTTCATTTTTAGAATATCATATTTCTATTATGTCTTTTACAGAAGCAGCCATTTCTTCATAGATTTTGTAATTCAAATTTCAATCTTAAACTTTGCTCATATCCATGAATGAATTGCAAGGATTCATGGTTAAAGTTTTAATCTTTGAAAGATAGATTTTTCTCATAATGTATATATATATATCAGAAATCAATCTATGTAAAGAAAAATATTCGAGACTTTGCAGAGTAAGTCACTCTCGTTGAGATATGTATGTTAAGTTTCGAGTTGAAAATCAAATATTGTCTGTAAGATAAACGAGAACATTTTGCTAAAATATCTAGTAGAAAAACGACATCACAGATAGCTTCAAGTATCAAATGATGAATGTCAAGGAAACTTTCACCATGTACAGCTCGAGCATAGAGTTCAACAAAAAAAAATAGAGGAATACTAAGCTCGTTAAGTGCTTTTCTTGCTAATTGATGAAATCTTTTATGGAAACAAATGACATGCAAATGTAGTATCGGCTTTGTCCCTTATCCGTACTCTTCGATAATGACCTTAAGTTTCGTAGTTTTCCTAGTAGTTTAGACACATGAGAAGAACGAGTCTTTTCAGCACAATGATTTTACTCATTGATTGGAAAAAAAGAATATTACTTTTTTATTTCTTGTACTTCGACTTGATGTTTTTGTTCATAAAGACTTCGAAGTAATTTTAATCTGAATTGATGAAAAAATCAAATTATTCACTAAGATCATTTTAATATGTACATACCGATCACGTAGATTATTTATATCAGATAAAAGATCATTTTCTGATAAGATTTCCTTGCGTTCTGTAGTTTTCTTACTGACTAATTGTTGCTGTTCGATTAAACGTTGTTCTGAACGTTTTTTTAACGCAAGCAAAGCTCGTTTTTGACCTTGCAAAGCTCGAAGCTTAAAAGAAAAAAGAAACGAAGAAATGATTAGAACATAAGTATAATACTTTAAGAAATAATCGAAGGTTCTTTTTTTCCCTTTACTTGTTCTTTTTGAAGCATTAAATTTCTTTCAATCTCTTTTTCACTTTCAACATCACTTGCCTCGTCACCTGACTAAAAATCAACGATTAAATTTCAAAAAAATTCTCTTTGTTCCTACTGTTAATTGTTGATCTTTCCAATTGAGTGTATCACTTTTAAGACTACCAACAAGTGAATCATAATTTGAGTTATCATTACGAGTATTTTGTTCTGTATCCGATGTGTTAACTGTTGGCGGAACAGTTGGAGTTGGTGGAATGATGGACTGTGGTGTAAAGCCTATTTTACTTTCGATACGTGGACGAACTGGAGATCGAACATTACGACGAGACGAGATATCATCCTGATTGAAATCAATGGACATAGTTTTGTTCTCAGTTTTGCTTGTTTTTTTTTTATACATACATCCTCATCTTCATTTTCATCATTGTCATCCACTTCATCATCGACCTCATCGTCCTCCTCGTCATCATTAGATCGATTAGCTGTATTCGTTGGCATTGAGTGATGAGAAGTAGAGATTTTATCAATTAATTCCGCTTTTTCTTTATTGGTCAACTAAATACAGATCATGGCATGCAGTCGTTGTTAATTCAAAGGTGTAATTTAAAAGAAAAATATTCTAGGGTAACATTCAAAAATGTTCAGAGATCAAAAAAATGATAAAAACTTACTTTATCTTTCTTATAAGCTTATTAAACTAATAAAAGGGAGTTGTAAGTGAATATTTTTAGTTGCTTGCTAATAGAAAAACATGGCCGAATTTAAACTACAAAAGAAAACTCATCAACTATGCATCTTCAGTACACTAAATTTTCTTTAAATGATCACAAGAATTAAATAATTATTTGGAACTATTGACAAATTATTTTCATCATATTTCAATGAAATCTTTTTGAGACTATGAAAAATGTTTTTTATTGTAGAATTTCGGAAACTCAGACCTAATGTTGATATTAGAAAGAATGTCTCCATATTGATAGGTCACCGTTGCCACCAAAACTATATGGATTATCTAGAGTTAAATAAAATCTAAATATTTCCATTGCAATTCAAATGTTTAGATTGTTGATCTCGATATATGGGAACGAACGGTTGTTCTTCAATGAATATTTTAGTGTTGATTTTCTATTTTCTCGGCTAAGTCATTCATACAGAGACAGTTATTGATGAAAATAAAAGATTAGTTTGATATTTTCATTATCGTTCGAGTCTGACACAAGAAAATTGAATCTACTTCTATGATGAAATCGAATAAGGCTGATTCGTTTAAAAAATTGTTTGTTGAAAAATTACAATCAATGGTCAGTATGTCGGTAGCAATGAGCTGAGAAAAATATTTTCGTTATACAAAATCTCCTGAGAATGCCTTTGAATATAACTTTACGAAAAAATTTTCATCCTCGATACGGTTGTTATGAGATTGATGGAGAATCTACGCGAACTCTTTTTAATGATGATCAATAAGATATTCGATAGCTATTTTCTGTTGAATAGATCACATGACATTGATACTACTTCTGTACAAGGACTTATTCAGAGTAATAAAAATTCAAAAAAAGTTGCAATTCAAATGAAGCTTTAGAATATTCTGTTTTGTCTGGCAACATCTGTGTAGTCATTGCTGACTGTTTTGATTAAGTACAAATAATGACGAAAAGAAACAAGAGAGAATTTATAGATTTACCGTAATTAAATTAAGTAAGTTAACATAACCAGTTTTTTGTTCTTCCAGATTATCAATGATGATATGTAATTTTTCACATTGTTCTTGACTTCCAGGCTAAATAATGAGTGTAAGAAAAAATTCCAAGAAAACCTAAGCACATATTTACAACTAAATGTTTAAATTTTTCCATTGATTGAAGCATTGTTTTTGCTTGTTCAATTGAATTTTGAATTTGTTTTATACGCATAACAATTTTCGATGTTGAGATCTATAATTTGAAGAGCAAAAAAAAATAACGACTTGTTTTTCTTCTCCTTCTTATTTTCTTACTTCTGATGATTGATCTTGATCAAACTCTTCATTCGATTTTTGTTTATTTTTTTCTTGAAGTTTTTGTTGCAATAAGCCATTAGCTGACAGTTCACTATCGCTTTCATCATCATTCATTTGAATATCATCGTTTTGATAAACTGGTTCAAAGAATGACATCTTGGATAAATGAAAATATTTTATTATTTTTGTGATTAAAAAAAAATAAGAAAAAGTCATGTCTTACTTGATTATTTTTTTCCTTATCATTAACTCTAGGAAGATTACGTGTTTTTCGTTTCGGAGGCATGTTTAATTAAAATTATCTAGAAAAACAAACAATCAATGTTTATGTTTTCGATGGATAGATTCTTATCATCTTTAACAGATTAAATAATGCACGGAATAATAATTCATATTGTAGAGAATTTAATATTCAACTACAGTTTTACTTTAAAAGTAATATTATCGAATGAGAATTGTTGAGAGTACTTTACAAGATTTGCTTTGAATTTCGTCTTAATTTATTCATAAAATAGCTTCAGAAGTAATGTATGTTAAGTAAAGTAATAAAATACTGCTTTACCAATTCAATATGCATCAGAAAAATCGAATGCACTGAAACCCTAAGAGTTAACATTAGAATTTCAATTTCCAAATAAAAAGTACATTTTTTGCTTAATTTGTTCGAACATATCAGTGGATCTTCTTTCAAAACAAAAGTACAAGTCAATACTCACAGAAAAAAAATATTTTAAACGGCTACTGTGACCGAATCGATTTTCAGATTTGTTAAAATCAAAAATCTACTGAATGATGAAATCATCTTCGAAGAATGTCTACCGACGGAAAATGATGAAGCTAGAAAAACTCATGCTTTCAAGTATGAAGGACCTGTAATTGAATAAAATTCAAAAGAATTTCTTCTTTTATACAAACTTTCTCTTTTTTGTGTGCATTTAAAAAAAAACGGTTTAAGTGCGTTGATTACTACCATCGGTCAATATTTTTAAGGTAACGTTTTCAAGGTAACGGCCTCGAATTTATTTGCTAATCAAATATTGTATTTCATCCTTTTAGTAGTTAGTCAATTTTGTTCTACTATTTTAATTTTGTTTCAATCATCAAATCAATTCATATTATGTGATTTAAAAAATTAAATTATATTGTTGAATACAAACAGTGACATCTATTGAACAAATTCTATGCTCCGAAATTTTTCGATAAAATGTCTTCTAAAAAACAATTACTACTTAACTTACTAATGTTTTGTAAAGCATAAATTTTATCAAATAGTTTCCGTAATCTATAAAGTTTTAGATAGTTACTAAATTAAACAACATCGGATCAATATTGGAATGAAAAACGAGAAGTATTCAGTACCTACCTGCAGAATGTTAACATCTTACTTACATTACACTACTTGCCGTATGTTCCTTAGAATAATATTATGGAATATGCATGTGATTTACCGGTTACTCCAATACGAGAACAAGATTTCAAACAATATTTGATAGAACGGAGAAAAGACATAGGTAAATATTAGTTGTACGTGTCATTTTTCGAATCGATACAATGACCCAAATGAGTTTTGAGTAGATCAATTTTCGTTCTTTTCTCTACACACATAAGTATCACCACCCGAGAAAAACTGAAATAATGCCGTCACTGCCGATGAAGTGTGCATGGATTTTATGGTTAATTGTTCTTTTCTATGTTACTCGTGTCCTTACTGATAAACATTTTTCAACTTGGTAGCAATATACCTTTTATACACATATGTATCGTCACCGAATGATTGTCAAACAATTATAACGTCGACACAAATGTATACTATATATTACAATGCTTTTTCGTTCAATAGATTGAAGATAATAGCGAGCAGTTTTCAAAGTAGTATAAGAATATTATATATATATATATATATATGCCCATGATCAAAGAAAGAAAAAAATGTCGACAATTCATCAATATAAGAACTTTTCATAATATGGATCATTTGCATTGATTTAAAAACAGTTTTATCCATTTTCGCAACGATTATATATATATATATGCTAGATAATATACACTGTAATTTGCTTGATAGATTTTTGAAAAATCCGTGTGTGTGATTGTGAACTAAATTATCAAAGGATTGACATTCATTACCGTATAAATACCAAACGCTACTAATTGCAATGTAGCATGTAGTTGTAATTTTCAGCCAACAGATTTTGAAATGATTGATGTATGAAAAAGAAATTGAACTCCACTCAACTCTTGTAAAATTTTTCTGGTGTAGCCTACGGCATTTACTTTTTCTTTATTTACTTAAGTGCAATGAATGCGATGTCAGAGAAATGAACTTTGTCACTGATATTGAACATGCTTGATCATTTGTGTTACTCACGTTCGATTGTATAACATATAGATTTTGAAAAAGGAAGACCTACGTTCAAATATAAAAATAGCAGATATTCTTAATCGTCAACTGTTGCTTTGATTTTTGAGTAAAAATAAATAAATTGAATTCGTTCGAAAATAGAACAACAAATTGAAATCTTACAAAAAGCCCTAATGTTAACCTATTCGAAACTAAAAGTACTTTGGTTCATCTTTATGTGATTGTTTTGATAGAAATCAACACCAATAGAAAGAATTAGAATCAAAAGAACTCATCAATATAATTTATTATCATTACACTTCGACGCCCACCCTAATTTTCGTAGGTTAACCTGACTCACATGGTTGAGAACACACAAAAAGAAGCAACGTGATTCGTTTTCGTTTCTTTTTACACACGGTCATTTGAATATTCCATTAAACTTAAGTTAATGATTCGGCTCATCTATACAAAATCAATCAACTGAAACAGTAGTGCTTTGAACAACTATCGAACTAGATCAATCGTGAACTCGAGCTACATTATATTACATAAAAGACTCAGATCTAGACAATCAAAATATCCAAGTTGTATTCTATACATTGGAAAAACTCATCAAAAAGTGTCTTTTTTCCTAATAATCTACTTCCGTCATGAAAGATGCTTTTTCAACCAATAAGAATCACAAGAAAAACGAAAATCTTTCATTTCCTATGTCTCGATACGGACTATCGTCATTATTTAAAACGGAGAGCAACTAATCGATTTCTCAATACATATTTTGTAGATTTTCTTATTCATGACTACTGATGATTTCCATTATAATTATTTTCTTCTATAAACACGATCGTCTATTCATATGTCGTCATTGATTTTGATCGTAGATGATAAAGAGTTGGAATTTTCCAGTTGGTGAGGTGAAATACTTCCGATCCCACTGTATTCAAAGAGAAGGGTTGGGACTGTTCTATTTTAATTGCATTGATGAATAAATTAAAATTAAAATAAATAAACGACGAAGATAATTTGAGTCTGTTTATTCTATTATTTAGTTACTTTTATAAATAAACAACTATTTATACGAACTTTGTTTATAAATCATTCATCGAATTGCAGCAATCAGACTTGTGATTCACATTTACAAGACAACACTAGAAGCAGCTGGAAACTTTTGCATAATTATTTAGTCATAAGATTATATTAGAGGAGTTAGTACCTAATAGGTATATGAGCTACAACGATTTCCTTACTACTAAAACTTTTCTTGTTGAAATGTTTTTTTTCTTATTTGAACTAATATAGAATTATTGCAACAGCAATTCAGTGGTTTTATAGTTTTACGAAAAGAAAAGCAATCAATATCTAATGAATAGAACCATTTTCAGTCAGTATTGGCTTTGCCCATACATTAGCAATTCATATCTTCTGTATGGTCACTTGAAAAATTGGCATAGTTTTACTTCACACACATATATATCAGGAAGGTACTTTAGAATATTTCTGTAGATTGATTCGGGAACTTTTTTATATCATGATACTAATTAGACTATAATACGTATAGAAATATAAGCAAAGGAAAACGAATTCATTGGCTATTGCTTACTAACTAGACGTGAGCATTTGTACATATATAGATAAAATAATCTGTTGGATATACAAAATACTCAATGCTTAAATTAGTACACTAACATACATGACAAAACCTTGTCATATGGTACTATTCTAAGATTGACAGTATGTACATTTTATAAAGCGTCTTCTCGATACACATGTGTTTACAGTGAAACTTGGCTAATTATTCAAGTGACCATAAATAAGATATGAGCTTCTAATTTATGGAAAAACGTTAGTATTTACTGAAAACGACTGTATTTGTTAGATATTGATTGTTTATCTGTTATTAAAGCTACGAAACCACTGAAGATCTGTTATGATAATCCCATATAAGTATACATGGAAAAAAATAATACAACGATAGGAATTCAGCGTAAAGTGAATGATCGGATGAAGAAGGGGCGATGGGAGAAAGGTAGTCAACAGACAACCTTCGGTTTGTGATTCATATCGATTATTTTCATCGGTGATGGGTAAGTCATGATATGCGTTATCATGAAATAGTGATTGTATGAGTCTTATTATTTTTGTCTTTTTCTAATTATCATAAGTATAAAAATGACTTGTTTTTAAATATCATACAGTGTACCCATTTGTATTTGATGTTCAATGTAGTATTTTTATTTTATTTTTACGTCCCTACAATTATCTCTATTTAATCAGATTCTTAATTGTTTCCTTATTGCATTGGTTATAGCACTACTTGTATAAATTGCAGTATGTATAAAATTTTGTTTACATATGACTTTTTACAAAGATCAAAAACAAGTAAATAACAACATTGATGAAGCTTTCGTTTTTGTAGTTCTTATGTGCAGCATCTAAGAACATGTTTTCAACCATGTTTACATAATGTGCACAATGAGTCACATTTTATTTTGCACGATGAAAAACACAACCACTTGAGTTGAAAAGGAATGCTTACTAATTTCCAACAGAAGACGTACACATTCATTTATTTTTATTACACTTGCTTTTCTATGCAATAAAATCCACTCGATTAAATAGATTGACATTGTTCATAAAATTCGATAACAAGGATTATTGATTGTTGAAAACTAACGATATTCTTTCGTCGATTCACTTTGCATTAAACTTGTTATCTATAGGTCAATCATCATCATTAATGCTATCAAATTATTTTAAAATGTTGCTTATGCAAAAATACGATGGTATATGAAGTTTACACGACAAAGTTCAATTCCAATTTTACCCTCTATTGTAGAAATCACTGATCGAAATACAAATGTCGAACTCTTAAAACATATCAGTTTCATAGATGTCCATCGCGGGTGACAATCTGCCGCTGCCGCACCGCCGAGGGTTTTGAAAAATTGCTACCGCCCCGCGGAGGTTCCGAAAAGGTTGTTGCCGCACTGCTACCGCGACGCCACGTATAAAAACAGAACCGCTACCGCTGCATTAAAAATTATACAAAATCTATTTTTTCACAAAAAATAGGCAATATATATGATATAGAGTTCACAATTCCTACTTAATAAAATACTAACGTAAAAAGAGATGAAAAATAGCAAAAATCCTTTCGAAAATCAGTAGATTCATTCTTTTTATAGGGTCTAGAGACTTTTAGCGCGACTGAAAATCTGCCGCTGCTGCCCAGCTACCACCATGGCGGCAGCACCGCCATGGACATCTATGGTCTGTTTCTCCTTGTCGTTTGCACATCCTATTCATAGAAACTTGTATTCTTAAGTTACTTCAATGATTGGAATACTTAGATTAGTATGCAGTACGTTATGAAGAATTGAAAATGTAAGCTTAGCGACATAGCCTCTAGAATCTTTCTATACAGATCTTAGTGCAAAAGAAAAAAAAAGCTACATGTAAGAATTATCCTGTGATCATAAGAGTGAAATTTTTAAACTGATTCTCATCAATATGTAATACGGAACAACTAATGTTAATTTACTTATGCCTTTTTTTTTCTCACATATTGGGTGGAAAAGTAATACTATTGTTTTGTTGAGACAGTCGTTTTTTCATAGCAGTGACTTACAAGAATCGTCAAATTTTTTCATTCTGTTTAGATTAATTAATTTACATATTAATTATGGCCGATTCAAAATCTATAGATCGGATCATGTCATCCAATGAAAGTCATTCAAATTTAGGGGAAATAGCAAAAATACTTCTGATTGGTGAAATAGGCACTGGAA
The DNA here is from genome assembly GCA_900239685.1 of Rotaria macrura. Lineage (NCBI taxonomy): Eukaryota > Metazoa > Rotifera > Eurotatoria > Philodinida > Philodinidae > Rotaria > Rotaria macrura. Next base: position 52,526 of record OENT01000581.1, read on the forward strand.
AATCAACATTGATCAATTATCTACATAATTATTGTCTTCATGGCGATTTAAATCATCTTAAAAGGATAGTTCCATGCAATTCTCATCTAGTCACTAGTGAAGAATTGTCTTACAACGCATCCAATATCAATAATAGTGCACAGTCGATAACTACGCACTGCATGCAGTATAGTTTCTCTGATGAAGCAACAGACAAACAATATGTATTCATTGATACGCCGGGTCTTTCTGAAATCTGCAATAATGAACAAAATCCAACCAATCTGAATAAAATCCTAAATGTCATCACACAAATAGATTATTTAACATCTATTATACTCGTTCTCAACGGTTCAATGAATCGATTAACAGTCAATTTTCGTCATATTATTGATAGCTTAAATGCTTATGTACCTGATATTATCATACGAAATATTGTTGTTGTATTAACCAATGTTAAAAAACATCAGTCACCATTAGATTTGAGAATATTGAATTTATATGGGGAAATACATCCATTTTATATGCAAAATGGAGCATTTACATCGGATCCTAAAACATGGACAAGATCTATTCGTAATGAACTTCAATCTGATTGGAATCATTCGATGGTTCAAATCAAACAAATATTTCAGACGATTGATTCATTTAAAACATTATCGTACGATAGTTTTATACATATGAAACACATACAAAACGATATCAAATCCATCATTCATCAATCGAATCTTGAAGTGATTCTAATAGATAAAATACAAAATAAACTTGCACAATTAGATAATTCATTTCAACAGACTCATATATATCTGACAACAAATCAAGATTCTACACAATATGAAACGATTGAAAAAGTTCAACAAGTCGATGCACCATATTATAATACATTATGTATGTATTGTAATCAACTGTGTCATAATCATTGTAGTTCCAATGAAAAAATCAATACTGGAACACAAATATTTTATCAATGTTTAATGATGAATCATGGCAAATGTCAACAATGTCGACATCATTGTTTATATATCAATCATTACTATGCTAGAAAAACTATAGTTAAAACTCATGAAAGTTTACATGATGTGCTAGTTGATTTAACAAAAAAATACAATCATATCTATCAAAATCGCAATGATAGCCAAGTAAAAATGGTAACTAAACTAGAAATAGAAAATCTATTTGAAATAATTCTGAAACAAAAATTTACAGATATTAAAAATCAGTCTCGACAATTAACTAAACTATGTTCAGCATTTGATTTCGTACGAGAATTTCAACGTTTAATCAGTCTCGTGAAAATGCAATCGGATTCACTAGAAAATTTTGAAACAAAATTTATAACTGAAAATTTTATTCAACAAGTGAGTAGACTTTTTCGGTTGATTCAAGAAAATCAAAAACGAAATCACTTGAATCAATCACCTATGAAAATAATTCATACAGATGAACTCGTAGAAAACAAGTCAGCAGTTGATATAAATCGTATGACAACTTCTGATTTAATTGAACTATATCGTAATGCAATCGATCATGAAATTATAAAATCAATTTTAAATGAACTTCATCAACGTGCCCTAGGTAAATCTACGAGTCCATTAGTATCATCGGATCAAATCATGGCAATCAATAAATATTTGGAAAAATATAATCATAAACATGTTTACGAATTAAGCTACATATGTCATAAATTACAACAAACAATTCATCAGATTGTTAAATCTGATATTTTAAATATTTCTCATGTGAATTCTGAACTTTTAATAGAAATTTTTATCGTGCAAACATTACTTGATGATAAAGAAAAACAGGAGAACAGTCATCATGATGAAAGTTTTCCATCCATACCTATAAATATGTCGCAAATAATGATTGAAAATCGTGAAGAACAAATATTAAGAACACTACCTGAACTAGTGCAGAAACTTCCATATCCAAATACGGAGATCATGCCATCACCAATGAAACTATCAAACACAAATACAACTGTAATTGGATTTTCTCATTTGAATTCGACTCCTTATCCTGTAAACAATGATTCATCATGTATGCCTCCGTTACCAACCGATTATATACCGGTAGTTAAACAAAGTAAATGTCAATCTCCTGCAGTTTGTTCGGTTGAAGAATGTCAGCATAAACTAGTCGATGCGCAACCTAAAAAATCAACAGTCGATAAAGAAGATTTCATGGCGATTTCATTTCAAACGAATTATCGACCATCGTCAAATGATGACGCTGATTCTAAGATTGACAAGTCATTAGATCAAATCAGAGAAGAAAAAAATGATACATCCTTGAATGAATGTCCATCGACACCTGATGTCGTACCACTTCATAGTAATTTATATACCTCATCGAATACTCTATTAAATGATTGGAAAGATGATATTATGACTGATTCAAATGATGAGGATTGGTCTGTATTAGATAACGTTAGTCTTTTATTAATGTATCTCGATACAAATCAGAAACAAGTCGAATCTAGACAGGAAGCCATTCTTCAAGTACTTCAACGACGATGTTATAGTGAAAATCCAATGTTAACTATGCAAAGAAAAAATTCATATCATGAAAAAGTACAAGTTCACGAAACGAAATCATATGGAGAACTTTTTCGAGAACAAACAACTATCCAACAGAAAATTCGAGTTTACTTAAAACAAGATGACTCGATATTGATTAATGGGTTGCTGTCAGAATTAATTATTGAAGCCTATGTGTTGAATCAATTGATATTATCTAAGAAACAAGTTTGAAACTACTGACATTTGTATATATGTATCTACATAGATATAAATGTATGGTTCTAGAATTTATACAATCAATTTCGTCTTTATTTCAAAAAAGAAATAAGTTTTATTCTTAGTCTTCTTAATAAAAATCTATAGAATATTCCAATGTATAAAAGTTCAATGCCGAGAATCACATCTATTGTATTTTTCTATAATATTTCAAAAAAAAATACGAAGACTACAGAATCCTAAGTGAACTGTCTGGTGATTTATTTAAAAAAAACTAATCGAGAAGTTATGTTTCATAAGTTGTTACTCATGAAAGCTTTATGCATTTACTTCTGTGATCCATTTCTTTAAGTTGACGGAGGTCTGAAAAGATATCGAATAACAACTTGAAAAAATGAATTCTATCCGTAGTTAATTAAACAACATTTATTATTGAGTGTCTGAGCTTCACTGTGAATGGGATACATTTATAATTTATGAATGACATATTGATAGTAAGAACAAAGAACATGGTGAATAATTCGATGAGATTTGTCTGCATTAGTACATGTTGACAACAGTTCATACAAAACGACTAATGGCCAACCAGCATGGCTGAAGTTGAGCGCTCAAATTTTCGGAGATGATACAACAGGTTTTAGTCATATAAAGTTTTTAGGCAAGTTTTCGTAGATCCTTTATTGATCGATCTCGTTTGTTTTTAATAATTACGAAACAAAATGATGGTTACCAGCCAAAATTCAGCTTTTTCATGTAAAAGTAGCTTGAAAAGGCTTTATTTCTCTTATCGTATTTCATTGATGGAAACATATTTAACACTTAAAATAGTACTGGTAGCTTGAAATACAAATGAACATTGTTATTTTTTGGTATCCCAAGCGATATTTCTAAATACGAAAAAAAATTTTAGACCTGTGAAAATCGTTTTGAAAATTAATGCCTTTGCGTTGCTTAATGTTTTTCCAATGGCTCACTCATTTTGCAAGCTGTGAATGTTTTCTCTGCACCAGAAGATAGCCCTATCATTCAACTATAAAACTGCATCTCTCAAAATTTATCAACATGGAGTAGTTTGCAGGATTTATCACTCTTTCTGTGTCATCCAAGAACCGAGGGTTTTTTGTCTGTGCCTTACCGATAATTTGCAAGTATGATTGAATTAGTTTACTTGCATATTTCTTAAAAATTGCAAGTCTTTCCCTTCTACCATTCTATAAATAGATATAGCTGTTCGAAGTCGAAAAAATGTCTGTGTGCTACCTGCGTTTTGCATGAGTTTTCGCATGATTTAAAAAAACTATCATCTAAAGTATTGAGTAAATAGAGCACAAATAATGATAATAATGAAGATTTTAGGAAACACATGTTTTACAAGAACGCTTGTAATTGGACTGATTGTCGAATGACGAGTCATCTCCAGGAACCAAACATATTTAGTAGTTAGTATGTGGAACTTTTCATGATTCAGTATGACATCTTTAGAAGGAAGAGAATGTTTGAGGGATGTAGAATTCGCATGAATTTGAGTTATGGAAGGATTGTTAGTCTTAACATAATTTACACAACGTGAGTATAAAACTTCACATAGTATTTCTTTGTTTTAAAAATTTTATCATGTGGAAATTATGACAAGATAGTGCATGCAGGTATCGAGTGTGTATACTAAGTAGTATTCTGTTTCATGTTACCGGTATAATTCTGAGAGACGTATTGAATATTGCCTATGTTCAGACTAAACAAGGACAATTAGTAAGTATTGTCATGGCGATCAAGACATTCCTTTCTCATAAGACATAGGTTTTCAATGAAAATTGCTCTAGCATATTCATTGTCTATAGTTTTTTTCGCCTTATAAACAGTGCCGTATCTATTTAGCAAACTTTATATTTTTTTCTAAGAAATGAATGCTTTCTTTGAATATTTTTTTAGTAACTCATTCTTCTCTGATTTTGATTTTGATAATTTTTGTGTTCTTACTTAAGTTTTTATTTCAGATTTGAATAGTTCGATTTTCTTCAACGACACTCATATCTTTCACAAAGTAATAACAATTTGATATAATGAAAGAAATTTTATAGTGATACTCTACATAAAGATATCCAATCATAGAATTGTTCCTGTAGCTTTGATCTCTGTCGAGAACATTAAGTCACTTTTTCATAATTCATAGAGATCTATGACAAGGATTATAAAGATTAATTAACTAATACTACGCATCTAATCAGTATAGTGCAGACAAAGACGTCGGTAGACATAAAAATACAATCTATACGAGTTAAATACTCATCGTTGTTTAACTTGTAAAGAAACATTAACAATACAAGGAAGTTTTTATAGTAGGCATCAGATTTAACATAGAAACATGTGCATGTTATAAGAATCTCTTTCCAAACATCTAATCATTTACTTTTCCATTTTAATGCATTATTTCACGTGATTGTTCACTACTGTTGTTTCACTATTGGACTATCGAAGAAACTACATGTACCTCGCTGTTCTTATCAAAATCTGATTTCGTCGATTGTCTAATCAATGAATGAGCAAGGTCAATTTGATTGAGATTTATTTGTCAGCTAGACGAATTAAATAGGATAGCTTCTAAGAAACTCGTCGTATAACTTGGAAATCTATTACTGATGTTTCATGAAGTGAGTTATTCATTGGTTAGGTGCAACATGAAACACAAAAGACAATAAATACGACGACGTAATTTCCAGTTCTACATCATTAGATCGCTCAAGAAGATTTATCAGCTGACTTCAAGAAAGATTTATTATTGTTGTGTGACTAGGCACACAACCAGGATTTTTGTTGGGGGGCTAAGTTTTTGGATTTTATTTAATGACATTCTTTGTCTGTGGTGAATAGTTTCGAATTTATTCTGGTTCATAGTTTTTTATTTGTCAACATATATTTACAAAATGAAAATAAAAATAAATTAATAAATATTTGTTAGGGATGACAATCAAATAGATTAATTTGTAAAACTTATGTTACGTTTCGATTTAGCGAATTCATCAATGATACTATCGATATTCTATTTTTCATCAATGTCTTTGTCAGAGACCAATAAGGAATCGAATTGTTGGATGATTCAATTCGACTCAACCCGAATCGAATCGAATCGAATCGGAGGTGTCTATTCGGTTTCACTTTCGAATCGCAGCACCGAGTGTCATTTTCAAATATTTTTCGCGTTATATGTTCTGTCGTTGCAACACTTTACTGCAATACCACCACTGAGTGGCAGTTCATCGCTGCTGGACAAGTTATCATGCAACGAAGTTAGAGGTGTGACATCTCAAAAGTAAACACCATTCTCTTTATTAACTCAGTCGGAAGTAACAGTGATTGGTAATTCTGTTTCTACTATGGTTCGTCTCTGCTTCATCGTAATACTTTTCTGTATAGCCTTAATATTGTTCAGCTACCTACACGTGCGCTAGCAACTTCGTACTGTTTGAATCCGTGGGTGAAAGCTGAGATTTTATTGCTTTTAAAATCCCATATGTATACTAAAACATTCAGACCAATTCTGTAGAAACCGAATTCAAGAGAACACCTCCCATAGTGATTAGCATTTTCAAAAACTTTGGAGAAAATCATTGGCATCCTACGAAATCCAAAGCAAGCTGCAAGAACCTAAAAGATCTATGGTAGTTGTAAATCATATCGATAATTAACCCATAGATAAAAAAAATCCTTGGTATTGTTACTAAAACGATTACAATAATCGGAACATTTCAGCATTCTTAGAAAATTCAAGAAAATGTGAGTACATGTGGATTAGAAGTGCATTTCGAAAAATAGATAAGACAGTTCTTTCCCTTGGTTAGAACTTTTAGATGCACCCATCCATACTCAATCTCCTTTTTGTTATGAAATGAATTTTTCCTTGTCTAATCTGTTTTTGTATTATGATTGTTCTTTGCGAAATATACTTAGAAGCAAAAGAAAAGAATACCGTCCATCGAGACAGATGATGCTTATCATGGCTACACAAACGCTCTACAAACAATGTTGCGATCTTCTGTTATGCATGAGTCGAATGGGGTTGAATCGAATAAGGCATAAACTCAGTCAAATCGAATCGGGTCGAATTGAGAATTTTCTATTCGTTTCGGTCTCAGATGTTGATAACAGGAAAAAAATATACTATCAATGATTGTTTTGGGGGGGGGGTATCGATTCCCTCAATCCCCCCTTTGACTGCGTCACTGTGTATAATGCAACATACTCATAGTTTGTCGACCCCCCCCCCTGTTTTGCTATCTTGACCGGAGAAAGTTTTGACACAGATATCCTTCACGGTCACATGGTCGTACGACAAATTGTGAAACCATAGTTCACTGATCGGAAATTGTATTCTACAATTTTGAAAGAATGGAATGTTAGTAGTCTTTATTTTATCTCTCTCGTGTTGAAGATTTACGGATATTATCTATTTCAGTAATCTGTTGTTAAAAATATCTGAAAATAATACCCCAAATGATCACATATTTATGTTTCAAGTCATTGATATTGATAGAATTTGAAGTGTGCTTACCTTTTGCAAAGTTTTGGAGAATTCTTAAGCTATTTAAGGCTTTAGTTGTGTTTGGTGAAGAACAATAACATTGGATCATTCAAATAATTTCAGCTTTGTTGTCAAGTTAATTCTACTAAGTATGAGGAATGATCGAATCTTGGGTTAATGTATGTCTAAACTCTAGTGTCATTATTCAAACGCTTACCTTCCACAAAGTTAGATTGAAATTTATGAATAGCACGATATGTGATAAAGTAACCCCACCCAACCCCGCCCTCCCCCTTCGTAGTTCAAAGGCCACTTTCCATCTTCCTTTTTTCTCGAATTAAAAATTGTTTCGATGCGTTTAAGACGGCTCTTTTCATGGAATGAACACTATTAAATTGCCCTTTTCCTTTCAGGTTTATAGATATTATTACATACACGGATATACTAGAATTGTCGACATGGATTACTTCATTCAATTGCCCGGTTTACTAATACTTCCATTATTTCTTTATTGCATAATTAACGCTCTTCTCAAGTTTCGTCGGTCGAAGCGTTTATATATTTGTCCAGTGGATTCGTCACCCAACACATACACGTCTCTTCTTCCTACGGATTTCTATACTAAACCTAATCAGCCAGGCAACAATGATGGTGGCTATGTATACGACAGCAATACTGATACGGTACTTGAACAACTACGAACCGTGGTAGCTACGCTTCATTCACAAAAAGCCCTGGCATCTTTAGATCCATATAATCTTATACGCATTCATGAACGCTTAGCCTACACAAATAGTAATGATGTAGTCAATTGGTTTACCGTCCAGTTCAATTTATTTGCGGGTTCCATATCAGCATTGGGCACTACCACTCATGCAGTATTGGTGCAAGAAGCTAGAGAGCTAAAGAAATTTGGGTGCTTCGCGTTAACGGAAAGAGGTGCTGGTGTATTGTCGGGCTTACTTTGTGAGACGATTGCATATTACAATTTAGAAACAAAGAATATTGTGATTCACACACCGAATGATAATGCTAAAAAGTGCTGGATTTCATACGCTGGTAACAGTCAAACTGAATATGCGGTCGTATTTGCTAAATGGTGTCAAGCTAATGTTGATAATAGCAGCAAACAAGTGTCTGTGAATACTAGTATTGGTAAATTATTTCTGACACCTCATGTAGTAGCTATTGTAGTGCGAATTCGCAGTGACGGCGTTATTGTGTCTGGTATATGTATTGAAGAGTGTTATACTCGTTCCGATTTTCGGTCAAACTCTTTCGGTACTCTTACTTTTACCGAATTCAATACAGCACCGGAAAATCTACTCAATCGATATTGTTCGCTCGATACAAAAACCGGAGCTCTTCGAGTAGATGGCAACTGTCCGAAATTATTCTTCAAGCTATCCAATCGTTTACTAGTTGGTCGGTTGTGCCTATCAGCTACGGCAATTATATGTGCCAAAATGGCATTACACCTTGTCATCACTAAAGTCTATAATAGCAAACGAGTTCAATACTCTTATGTTACCGATCATCTGCAAGTTATAATACAGCAAGTCTGCGAAATGGACTGTTACTTTCGCCGGTTGACTAAACGCTTCGAAATTGATCCGTCTACAAGCATTGGTATTGAAGAGTTATTAGAACGAAATATTGATGAGATTCTCTTGATCAAAGCCTATGTACCACCTTTGTGTCGATCCATCGTTGCCAAATGTCGTGAACTTTTGGGCGCAGAAGCATTACTTGCACATAATCGAATGACGGAATCTCATGCCAGCTGCTACGCTAACTGCTTAGCTGAAGGCGACTCAGTAATAATGGCACAAGCATTTGTTGGTCAATGCATGCGAAAGTACAAACATGTGTCACTTCGTAATTGGCGTTTACTTTGGTTCATGATGAAAATACTCGTTATGGTACCTGCACATAAACGCATAAACTACATTAATGCACATCAAACAGAGGTGATGGCTGTGTTTCAACAGATAGCCGATGGAATCTTTCAAGACCAAGCCATTCAATCTAATTTGTTGAGTATTCCTCTCCCGTTCGCTAATACATAAACATTCCAACGCTCTTGTCAGATTGCAACTCAATATCGTTCGATCATTTTTTCTGTTTGTTTCTCTTTATTATAATCTTCACATATTTCATTGATCTGAATAATAATAAATCTTCATGATCCAGTCGCTTCACGTAGAAATTGAACAGCATAATCTTGATTCAATTCTGTGTCTGACGAATTTCTGATTTTTCTGATGCCACCATGATTGCTAGATAAGTACTGAGCATTGGCGAGAGAGTAAATACGGGTGAAGATGTGTAAACGCTTCGTGGACTGTGATTTTAAAGTTCATTTGAATCAAAGGCACATGGGATAAATGAGAACAACTCTCCATCGGTGTTTGTGTTTTAAAGAGAAAAAAAACGAAAGAAAAGCGATGCTTCCAAATGACCACGTGTAATTTTGCTGAATTCATTTTCAACATTTCTACTTATTTGGAGTATTTTAATATTAAGCAATGAGCATTAATCTTTAGCTGAGAAGGAATACTGTTTACTATCGTTTGTTATCTTCGACATGATTTTTTCTGACAGACCGACACTGTTATTTTGATTACTAAAAGATATAGTACATGATTAGTAACTGAAACTGAGATGAGAATAATAAAATAGGAATGGAGTAGAATTCTTGATTATTATAGATTTGAAAACATGACACATGATTATGTAAAGATTTCGAATTTCCAAAGTACTTGACAGATTCAAAAAACTAACAAGTATTCGATTCGCACTCTTACATAATGATTCGCTAAAGAAAGACTGCTGTACATCAATATGTCTTTAATAAACACATGTCCGTTCATTCCTCGACTATAGCTAGTCTATCATCGATTTCTTTGTATTACATGTACCAGAGATGGAAAACGAATCAAAACATCTTTTTATGAAACGTGCCCGAACCAGGCAAAGTCAATTTGTTTTCGGTCTTTGACACTTACATCATAATAGATTTGTCTTATTTCTTCCATTTATAGGACACAATATCTTTGTCTGTATCCATTTGAAACAAACTACTGCTCTGGTAGGTGTGCTTTTTATCATTGATGCATATATATTAGAAAAGTGACTATAAAAAAATATTCGAATGATAATAGTATACTTACACTATAACGTAGAAGAGTACTATACTTAAGTTATATTTTCTGTCGTTTTCTACTCTGTACAGAAAATGCAAAATGCTGATAACCCAATGCTGTATTAAAGTACACCCAAACATTAAACAGTACAACAACAAGAATCGTAAAGATTGATCATGATAGTGATTAGTTGAAAATGAAACAAAGTATTTTACTTTTTACTATAGCAAACTTGTGAAAACTCATAGAAGAATATTGATATTGCTGATGTAAAGGTCTAAACAAAAATATTTTATAGAAAAACAAACGGAAGAAATTCTCTTGCACCAACACTTGATAAAATCATATTTGTACAGTTTTGGTGATAGTTGTAAAGAATTTTACGAATGTAAGAACAATAATAGATCATGAGAAATGTTCATGGTATTGTAATTGTTGAAAAAGTTTTGATTCGAATGAAAAATCAACAGTGTGATGATAGTAACAGAACGTCGTCTCTAATTATTTGAGTATAGATCAAGAGATTCATGTTCTAAAATGTGTTATAATCTCACAGTACAATAAAGTAGATGTCTTACGAATAAACAATTTTCAACGATCGAAACGCTGTTACAGTAACGAGACTTTTTCATATATGTTTACAATGAACGCTTAATCGTCAGAGAAAAAGATAGTAGAATGATGTCACCCAAGCATACGCACATGCTTAATCTTTGGAACATGATCATGCATAGAGATAACTACGTGTAATCTTAATTATAAAGCTTTACTTATTCATAAAAGCAACAAGATTAACAAGTGATAAATGTGGCACGTGTGTTCAATTTTTTAATTCTTTCTTCGTTAATTTTATGCAAATAACATCATTTGACATCGTTTCTTTTTGTTCGATTAATACTTATTCAATAAGCGAATAAGACAATCATGTTTTTCTTCTCGCTACCTGTTTAATGTTAAATCATCAGTCCACAATGAAAAACAAAAAGCAACAGATTTCTAATGTCTTATTGAATAATGATAATGATTATGTACATGTACATGTATTGCTTATAATCGAACAGATTCTCGTTGTCGTGTATCATTAAAATGTTGTTCTTGTACACTTTGATCATTGATCATTTTTCGTACATTCTGTAAAACTTGTTTACTTTTAGCCGATGGCTTTATTTCATTCCGTTTATTTTGTAGTGATGTTGAAGTATTATTTTTGTTATTTTCTTTCGTTCTTAATAAGGATGTATTAGTTCTCAATGATGTTGATATTTGTTGTGGTTGTTCTTTATTCATAGAAATATTATCAAGACATGATTGAGGTTTTATTTCATAAGTTTGATCTATCAAATGTGATACAGGTATTGATTGTCGACGACGTTGACTTGAATTGAGTAAATCTTTGCTTTTCCCACTACTATTTGAATCTGGATATGTCGATGTTGACCATTCAGATGACACCGATGACGATATACTACTAACTACATCATCATGATCATCTTCGGTGATGTTAACATTACTTGATGGTGTTGGTGATATTTCTCTAATTTTTTTCGTTTTACTTAATGATTTATCTGAGCGTACAAGTGAGCAAGGTGAATTGCTTTTTTCTCTTGATTGTTGTTTAACAAGCGATGATGATTTTCTTTTTGATTTTGTACGATTTTTTTCATTCGATTGTCTATCAGATATATGAGTTTCACAATCGAATTCTGTATCATCAGGTTTAACAACTTTTCCAGCATTCTTAATGGTTGTTTTTGATTTTCTAGTTAACAAAAAAATAAAAGCAATTAACAAGTTCATAAAAATATGTCTTATTTTATCTTACGTTTTTTTATGTTGCTGATGACGTTCATTTATTGTTTGTAATGGAAAACGTTTGAAAATTGCTCCTTTTTGTTTTACTCGGATACTTTCAACACGTCGTACAAATAATTTATTTATTTCTTCTTGATGATGTTTGGTTCCAGCTAATTCTTGTTCACATATTGGTAATGATTGTCGTTTTTTTCTTGGCATGCAAATTATTGGTATACAACGGCCCAGTAGTCGAACCATTGTACTACTCGATTGAAAACTGAGTCAATAACTATTTTGACGCATGTACAAGAGAAAAAGAAGAATTCGTATCATCTCGTTGTCTTTCTTCTTTTTAACAAGAATTATGTAATACAAATCGACGAACAAATATGCAAGCTTACGGAGAGAGATAGGCTCTCTTGTTAAATGAACATAGTAAAAGATACAAAAGAATGTTGACCTCTTCAATTGACATTAGACAATGATTTTTTTTTCTCTTTTAAAAAGTAACATTTAACTTAATATATTCTACTGTCATTGAAAAATGATAAGGATAGTTTGTATTGTCATATGATCTTGTCTTCTGTCTCAAAAATTTTCAACAAAGGTTAGCCATTACTTCAATCGCAAAGAAACTGATAGTTAATGCGTTTATTTGTTCTTTTTATTTGTCATCTTTTGTGGATCATCATTCATTTTTTTTGCTATAATAGGCATTGTACTATTAGTCATAGTTCGATAGCGTATGCAACAATTGAGTTTTTCTTTTTTCAATTTTGTCTAAATATTTAATCTGAAAACAATTGAATCATAAAAATATTTATTCGTTTTTCTTGGTAAATAAAAATACATTTCCTCATAAAGCATACTAAATAAATATAGATATTATGACATGATCCCATAAAGAGTTCATTCTTTTGTATGTAAATCAATCAATATTTGACGGTAAAATGTTTCGTTCAATCCATCGGCTGTTCGATACGATAGTCAATTGAACGTACTCTTTTGACAATGTTTCCGAGGGTAAGTTAGCAACGAGTGAGATGAATACTCTTAATATAATACTTTTGGTTAAATCGTTGTTATGTTTTACATTATGTGAAAAATTTAAGGCGCAAAAAATTTCTTTTGCTTGTGAAATATATTTTGAAAAATGTCATTCTCAGAGCTCACATAGAAACGCAATTTTATCATGACGTGTTGCTTTTGTTATTACGAAAAAAAAATTATCATCGTTGCTCTTGTCTTTCTTGGCGAATTGCAATCCTAATGCAAATATATTTAGTGGCACATGACTTCGAAACGTGATGAAATCGATCGTATGACGTAGGTGTTTGTGTGCGTATGTTATTGCACAACAACAATGTAATCGAGTCGTTTGTGACGGTATATAAAAACAAGTCGATTTCTCATATTTTCTTCAGTAGGTATTAATCAAACCATCACTGTATCCAAGCAACAGTTGCATGCTAGTGGGTGCAGTTAGATTTTTACCTCGACGACGCGGAACAAAATAATGCTTACTTCGTAGTTTCTCAGATTTTATAATCTGAGACTATCCGGCTCTTGGATATGCCGTACTGTTAAAGCAGCTCTGCTATCGCTCTTTATCACAAGAGTGCACTCTGAGCTTGGTACGGCAATGTCTGATTGCCACCAATGTGGTATGTATCTAGTTTCGTTCGACTCAATGTTTTATATTAACGAACTAGATTTATTTACTCATTCGGTGGCAGTTAAGAAAAATAACGTCGATGTAATGTTCAAGAGGAGCATAGTTACAACTACGAATGAAAAGCATCACTTTTCTTCTGTGTCGTCGATGTGAAAAATTTTTACCCAATGAAAAAACAATACAAGTACTATTGCATGGATACAGAATATCAACAAAGTAATTTATTTACGAGAATAGAGACAAGAAAAATATCATCTGACATTAGCAATAAAGTAACAACAATAAAACAAAACCATAATAGATCATTAGAGTATTTGACTATTTATTTGATGCACTTGTAGTTTCAGCTACGATGACATGTTTTGTTTGATTTACCGGTGGTGGAATAATAGGATTTGGTGACATGGATTGAAAATAGGCACTTTCAAGTGCTGCTTTAGCTGTGATGCGTCGATCTGGATCATAAATAAGCATCTTAAGTGTAAGTTGAAGAGCATCAGGTGAAAGATTGAATAGTAATAGAGCCATGTTCTGAGACTTCCACTGAGGAAATGTTTTTTTATGATCAGGCAGTGATGAAAAACTTGGCCATGTTGTATCATCTGGTGTGCCTGAATAAAAATAAATAAATTAAAAACTGAATCATAAATAAATGATTTCACAACAATGCATAATAATGATAGAAGCTCTATGGAGTTTACAAGGGAGGATATGCAGCTGATAAAATTTTGTTTTTTTCTTTTGACTCAATTCGACGTTCGTTATGAAGAATTTGTAAAACTTGAGTCTACAGATAATTTTTTATAAGAGACTACTTCATTTGATGATATCTTCTAACTAGAACATTGAGATCCTTCATTCTAGTAACATCAAACCATTTGATAGAAAGAAATTCCTTTCAAATATTTAATAGAGACGATTCTAGACAAGAGTAGTTTATGTTGCAAAAATTTTAGCTCGTTGAACTTTCTTTTAGTCTGAATTTGACACATGAGATATGCCGATGTTTGTGAACGATACTAAAAAACATCTTATTGATTGATATGACTGTATCTTAGAAAAGAATGATGCGAACTTGAGAGAATTATTATTTCAGAAGAAAGGCCACATTATTAACCTAGGAATTATTGTTAAAATGGTATAGTTCCATCTGAATATTCATACTTCTTTAAATAGAATCTAGATAGTAAAACATAGTGTTAATTCAAACCTAAATTTTATTCATTAACAAGACCTCCTTCGTACAACGTGCTATTCATATTGATGCTTTAGTCTCGTTAGATTAATAAAATAATGCGTCTTGTGAACGTTGTCTGATGGACTCAAGTAGTTACTCACGGAGTATTGATCATTAGGGAGTTATCTTTCTTCGGCATTATGAACAAACGTTTTTGCGTTTGCCTAGGTGCTTTACAATATTTTTAATGTAACTAACAAATAAAATTGTTACACGTATCTATCTTATTATGACTATTATAATCAGAAAATGAATTACTACTCATCACCCACGATATTTCGAAAATAGTTTTTGTTTTCAGTTTGATCTGTCTCAATTGAATTTTCATTTTTCACATCGATGAATACATTGTTTCGTTGTTCAGAAACGCTAAGAATAAAAAAGAATATCTATCTCTATCTACGTCAGCTGTCTCGATGATATTGATCACATCTCCACATGTTCTGCTATGATGTGTAGGTAGTTGACAAAACGTCTGTCTCATATCATATATTCACTTGCTATATGTATCTTGGAGAAATATGTCGAGGAATTCAAAAGAGAAAAAAACATAGACACTTACCAAGAGTTCGAAATATTCGAAAAAGTTGATCGATTTCACATTCACCAGCAAATAATGCTCGATTATGTGTTATTTCAGCATATATAGTACCAATACTCCATAAGTCAACACTCGTCGTATACGTTTTTGCACCAAGTAAAATTTCCGGTGAACGATACCAAAGTGTGATAACCTTTAAATTATTATGTATATATGATTAAATAATGAACAAAGATAAACTATATGATTTACATATACATACTTCATGTGTATACATTCTCATTGGTAATTGAAAGTGTCTGCCTAGACCGAAATCAGCTAATTTAAGTGAACCAATCCAATCGATCAGAACTTAATTAATAAAGACGAAAAAAATAATACATGTGTATATACATTGGCAAAATACATTTTCTTTTATTTACTATTTTGAGGTTTTAAATCACGATGTAACATAGAATTTGAATGTACATAATCAATGCCTAATAACATTTGTTTAAGATAACTTTTTGATAAATCTTCTGGTAACGGTTTTTTATAGAGTTTCATATATTCGTATAAATCCATTTCCATGCATTCATAAAAAAGAAACAATTCGCCAGTGGGTTGATGAACTTTAATATCGTATAAACGAATTATATTCGGATGTTTCAATGAACGAAGTAAACTTATTTCACGTAAGGCTGTACTTGGTATGCCTTCATCACCAAGACAAACACATTTTATCGCAACATGATTTTGTTGTCGGGTATCGAACGCTTTTCGAACAATACCATAGGTACCTTTACCTAATTCACAACCAACATCATATCGATCAAATAATGTAAATGTACCATTGTTCATCATAATCTGAAACTGAATATTTTTATTTAAACAATTGGTTGTCCTTTTAGTATAGCAAGAAAAATTTTACTAAATGATACAGAAAACAATGATAAGCGAATATTACAAACACGATATAAACTCAAAAAGGATATTGGATCGAAATGAAAATTAAAACATACAGTATCTTCAGTTGAATCAGAATAGCTTATCGTAAATCTTGGTGTACCTAAAATATAAATCAAAATAGACTTTGTTTTTAATCTATGCTGAGATTTTTCAAAACCAAAATTTCTCTTATGACATTTATATATAATATCGCTCCATAGTCTATCATTCTTTCTGAATCCAACCGATATAAATACAATGTCGGTTATATTTCACATTCATTTTGTACTTATTACGATTTCATATCTCTAATTACTATTGAAATAGCTTCAAATGAAACGCTTTGCAAGATTTTTAAATTAATTTCGTTAGAAAATGATTTCATAGTGAAACGAAGTATGAAAAATAAATTTTGATGTGTATAAATATTGTAATCGTAAAAACCTTTTTGAAACTATTTAACCACAATGTATCATTAACGGCCAACTTCAACTTTTTTATTAATTGGATATTATCGTTTGATTCAAAATTCGTAGAGATAGATCTATCGACTAACGAATCATTAATGAGATAGAATCGTAAACATCATGAAATCTGTTTCATAATTCTGGGTTTATGGCTTTTATAGAATCACATCTGGAACATAAGGAGACTTCTCTTTTATTTTCTTCGATTGAAGTCTTTATACAGAGATCGATCTTAATGCTACTGGTTCTGTGTAGATGTTGCAGATCATTTCATTTGATTCTATTCTAGAATCAGAAGATAAAATCCACTAATGTGAACATCGAAGCTACAGAGAATTTAATCTATTACGACAAAGAAAACAAAAGACTCTAAAAAATTGTAGGATTAACTAGATTTTCTACTATTTTTCGCTTTGCAAAGTTTCAAAGAAAACACTAAAAAGCAGAGTTTTCTAGAAGTGAACACAGTATTGATTTAATAATCATTGTAGTTTACTTAGTTGCAGATCTCGATGGCTATTATTTAAGACTTCAAATACTTTAAGAAGTCTTCTAAAACTCAATCGAATCTACAATGATACACTAAGGCGTGCTTTTCAATTAGAAATATGAGTCGACTACAACTTCATTCTCGTATCCCATTCGTTCAACGTTAAGATAGAAATGTTTTAAAATACTTTTAGTTCTTCAAACTATAGTCGTCACAATAAAGATAGAATAGATCATCTTCATCGAGAATAGATACGAGAAATAGAAAGTGATTTTATCTTGATAAAAACGATCATTTTTAATTGGAATATATACCATCGAGCTGATATTATAGGGAAGCTGATCAAAACTAAACAGATTCTAGAAGTAAAAAATCATCACATGAGATCAATATCACGTGATGCACTTATTTCTCTAGGAAAAATCGAAATGATATTTTGTCTCGTATTTTTCTCTTGTGCTTAAGAGAATGACTAAAAATAAAACACTATTGTACATAATAAGAAATTTCTTTGTAACTGATTCCATGAATAATGAAAAAAGTATCAATCAATCTTCGATCTATATCATCGTGCTCTTGTTTACTGGTGTCGACCTAGAGAATAAAGAAGCATCGTACTTATTTAAGGGCTTCATGACTCGACGATCTTAAATACGTAATACATATCAATGAATCAATAGTCATTATTTCATAGAAACAAATAGAATACACTTCATATTCAGCTAAGATTCTTGTAAATGTACTCGATGAATTACTATTTGATAGATGCAAATAAATCAACATTCTCATTCACCTCTTATAATCTGAGATGCAGTGAACCATAAGTAAAATTCATAAATAGGTATTTGTAAAATAAATTGATTCATATATTGTATTAGTTTGACCGTAAAAATGGTAACAGTCCAGATCTAAATTGAGACAAAAAGAAAAAACAAGAATAGTTTTCTCCTAAATCATTTGTAGATTCTTTTTACAGATGTAAAAACTGCATAATACATTAATATTGATGGTAGCAAAAAGAGAAGTACAGTAAATGATAATGTAACAATAAATAACTGATCAATATCACAAAGATGTGAATCCAATCGATTGTTTCGTAATGGATTTTGTTTCTTTCCGCAAAATAAACGAAAAAGAATGATCAATAAACGAATTTGCCAATTAAACAATCTACATACACATACGTAAAGAAAAAAGAAAAAATCACTAAACTGGAAAACAAGACAAGAAAACAGTTTACCGGGCGGCATAAATATAAAAGCAATAAAGATGTACGGTTAACAAACGTATGAAATCACAGATTGCTCCAATAGCTAATGATATTCCAAAAAAGCATAGAATAAATAATATTTGATATAGATACGGTAGTACAGTTATCACTAAAGCTTCGAGATAACCAGACCAAAGATAAATATGATAAAAATAGAATCTAGCTAGAAAATCAACCAGGGGTTGATTCAATTTTAAACCAGCTGGTGCATGCATAAGCCATTCAATAATTGATTTGATCCATGTTGTTAAATTCTATTTTCCAATGAAAATAAGTTAACGACACGATACAAAAACAAAAATAACTAACCGCAGTCTTTATTAAAATTTCACTGGATATCAATCGATAGAAATCAATATTTTGAAAAAGAATAAATGAACATAGAATGCCAATGAAAATATTCGCTAATAAATAACCAACACTAGCAAGACGTCTAAATATAGGTAAATAAATGAAATATTGATTTACAGCCTATTTCAGTATAAAATGAAAGAAAAGAATCAGAATCAACTGATATATTGCCGAAAATTGATAGTCCTAAACTCTGATTCACACTTGATGCATGCATGTTTGCACAGTGTGACTGATAATGTATAATATGACAATAATGAAGCATCAAACATTGGAAAAATAACCCAACACATCTCTAGCTTGTCTACTGCACCGAAGTATTCTAATCAATTAAATTAAATTGTACAGGTTTCAACGTGACAATCACGTAAAATCTCAACAAACTTAATTATATTTTTGCTATTCAACAGAATTTTTCGAGTTACTGACAAGTGCACTTGTTTTCATATCGAAAGCGAAGTCGTGCGTGAATTAACATTCGAAGTATAATATTCTTCATATTTAAAAAGAGACTTACTTAGAAAGTTTTATTTGAGATTTCACAATCGTTTGTTTTTAGTTTCTCACTTCTTCCTCTTATTGCGAATATTTGAAGCTTTGCTTATCTTACTATTTCTTAGTTTGATAAAGAGACTTTTAATTTGATTGTTATTATCTCTATAGTGAGAAGAGGAAACTTTTGTGGTGTTTTACAAGTCTTACCTCAATCGAAATGCATTGTTTCTGGCCTGTTGTAATATTAAATACATTCCATAGACACTTTGAACTAATACACTGTGTTTTAAAAGAAAATCAACAATATATGTCTAAATTCATAGGACAATGTCAATCAGTTCATTTCTCTTTTAAATTATCTTGATCAATTATTCATACTCGTTTGATTGATAAATCTGTCGATGTCTTATGTGTATGATTGAATTGATTTTGTAAATGTTCAAGTATTGGTTGAGGTAAATTCTTTCCATGACATATATAAGCAATTTCAGAATTGTTCTCCAATTCATTTTTATTCAGTAAAACAATATTTGCTGGACTATCATTAATGTAAATCTTATTCGATTGATCGACTTGTCTGATTAATAAATTATTTTCCGATGAACAACGAATTCGACATAGATCATGATCATATTTACATAGAATTGCTGTTTGCTTTATACACGAACATGGATTAGAAGATGACGTCAACAGATATTCACTGTTCGATCCATTATAACATAAATATAAATCTTGACAATGAGTATCTTGTAGAACTTCTCGATCGATGAAAAGAATCATCTAGAATGAGATCTATTGAACACATACGAATATAAAACTAAACGTTCTATTTTCATTCGTGAATTCATTTCTTGAAGACTATTGATAGCTGTATTAGAGTAATTGAAAATGTGTATTCAAGAATTGTTTCTTTTAGTAATAGATTCCTTTACGCTAAAGAATGTTTTAGATACTACATGATCCGTTAGACAAGTTATGCAAACTCATAGATCATCCTAGACAAAAGAGTGTGACAAAGTCATCATTACTATCCTAAAATCACGCAACTGTTTTAATAAGAAAATTCAACTTTTAAGTCGATTACCTATAATCGATATTGAGACCATATCGGTCGAAAGATGATACGCTCGAAATTTCTATTTGTATATCAATATCGTTAAATCATGATATCGAATTATTTTGTTGATAGCAATAGAGTGCATGCAAATTCTTTTGCTTGCATTACACTTATGATACCACGTGTGACCTATGGGGTAAATTTGAATTGGTATTTTTTAAGCAAAATGATTTGCGCAGCGAACTCTACGTTATCGTCCCCTCGCATGAAAAAATTCGGATGCGCAAGTATTTTTTTGTTGTTACGTATTGAAAAAAAGTACGGGATAATCACATTTGATAAGAACACTGCTTTTGGTATAGATTGAAAAGAAAAACTAGTCAACAATGTTTTTATAGAACCTGTTAGACATTAAAAAATATTACTCGCAACCTTACTCAAGATTATAATCGTTGACTACGTTCTCTCTTCTTGTTGGCACTCGCGCTCATTACCTTGTAATCGTTGCTGGCTACTTCCTATTGACTATTAAAAAAAATCTTATTATGACTCATTTCTCAGTAAAATCTTATGTTCGTCATTCATAAACTTATTCTAAATTATACAAATCTTAACATTTTAATAAAATTTACTCGTAATTCGACCTCATTCATTCATTAATTATTTCATTAAACAAATAGGTGAACCACTATTCACTTAAATATTTTTCCATTTCATATCACTTCGAACTAGATCTCAAGATCTATCGAGGTTTCTATTTTCCATCATACAGTGAAATGAATTCAAAGAAGAAATAATCACTTTATTTTCTTACAGTTTCGGATATTATCGTTTTTGTATGGATGTAAAAATTTACGATAATTAAAAAGAAAATAGAGATGCTTGAATTGTTCAATTGGAAATATTCATATATTAGCAACATCAATTGTTCAGTAAGATCAAAAACACATAGACACTCCACTGAGAAACAATATTCGTTAGATAGTTTTTATTTCAACATGACCAGCTGAAATTATTTCTTTTTGTACAATCAATCATTCATCTGTAATAAAGAGAAACAAATATTTAAGTTTAAGAGTCTTTGCTTTTCCTCTTGATACATTGAGTTTTACTACACACACGCACACACTGATACATTTAAACATGAAAAAAAGAAAAGAAAAAAAAAAGAAAGAAGTAGTTCATTTGATTTCATTTTAAGGATTACGAATGCCAAGTGCTTGTTCTAATTCTGCTCGTTTTTGTTGTACTTTATTATAAAAATATCGACTAACTGCTTCATATGACCATTGTTCAGTATAGTATTCAGCATGTCGTTCTTCTTCAGCATTGCCTGTTGTTGAATCAGTTATCATTTTAAGATCACGTGATTGGGATGCAAGCCATTTACAAATAAAACCTTGAGGATCGTCAGCGAACGAAAGATAAAATTCACGACTTTGTTTCAATTGATTTATACTATCGATATATTGTAAAATCTTTACAAGAACAATACCAAAAGTTAGCTATAAATTTAGAATTCTAGTAGAAGTTATCTTTACTTTTCCATCGAGTTCTTCTAATTCATGAGTATTTTGTGGTGATAAAAATGTACGCATCGAATCTCGAACAGGATCATCAACTTCAACATCTATATCGTAGCAAGCATGTTTTTTCGGGTCAGTGCCAAGGCTAAAAACATAATGATATGAACACTTATTTTTATCTCATATATTACGTTGTTTTTACCAAAGTGTATGATTGATGATAATAGGTTCTGATGGAAGAATGAGTTTATTAAGTTTAGCTGGTAGATCAGAAAATCGAATGCGTGTACAATCGAATATCTAAATGAAAAAATTTTTCTAGTCATTTATTGAAATCTTTTATACAGTACATCAAGAACTTAGAAAGAACGAGGAGGCATGATAAAAAAAATCTTGACCACTTTCTTATAATTCTGATGATTTCAATCTAGTTTTATATTATTTATGTGGAAATGTCGTATAATGACCCATGAAAACACAAAAAATCTAATGTGTACTTCGTAGAGAAAATATATTCTTCTGTACAAGTCGTCTTGAAGAAGAATAAGGGGAACGTCACGGTTTAAAAAAAAACGAAATAAATTGCAAGTTAATTTCAACGGTTGAAACTAGAAAATGAATCGTAAAACAACACGTACAATCGAGCAGAAGTTGAATTTTCAACAAATTAGACGATAATTTCTCTAGATATTATCATTTTATGTCATTCATTCAAGAAACATTTCCATTTGAAGAACTAGTTTAAAGAAACAGTGCTCTTGAAACTTGCTTTCACAAGAATTTAGTTCATTAAAACACGTCAGTGGTTTCTAGCATCGTTTTAAAACTACTTCTCAGGAATCTTCAATAAAAACATGAAGACTTCAAGTTCATTCTTTTAAAAACAAAAACAATAGCACGATTGACGCCAATAAACTAAACCGTATCCGAACGATTGATAATTGAAACATTTTCTAATTATAGATGGTCTTCAGACATGCACTATAAAAGCATCCTAGGAAAAAAATCTTTATTTTCTCACAAATGACTTTTGAAGTATGAGCCGTGCACATGAATGACTCATTATACAGTTATCATCTCTGTCTGATACATGTGCATCAAGAATAGAGAGAATTTAAGAATACTCAACTGACACTAAATAATAAAACATCAAGAGAAAAGAGAAGTATCATAAGTCATTTTGAATAACTCTGAAATACATCATCGTGGATGAAACTGTCTACTTCAAAAATGAACATATCAGCTCTAGTGTTGAAATAAAATACGACAATGAATTTAACACACGACGAAATGTCAAAAACACAAACTAACCGATTGTAAATGTACATCACAATTAATAAATTCTCGCTCTTCGGAATCCTGTAATTTATTGGTTTTAATGTATTGCCACATAGCATGTATAATTGTTTGACGTGTACCATTGGTTAGTGAGAGTAAACGAGCCAGACGTGAGTCAAGACGAAATTGTGGTGGCTAGTATATGAAAGAACAAGATCGATTGACATACGTTGTTACACATGTTTTCTAGTTATCTTACAGAATGATCAAGAACCATTAAAATTGTACATTTAACATTTTGGTCACCTGGCCGACGAACTTGAAATCCATCTGTTTCTGCTGTTGCATTCGTACGATGCCACTAGAAATTCGTACGTTTGATTTCGAATTCTATTTATAATTTATACTGTATACATACTTCGACAAGATGATTATCTGGTCCATATAAATCCTTGTCTAATTCAATGACAAGACTTCGAAAGAATGATGAAAATTTTCGTTTCGTTTTTCCTTGATCATATTTATTTGTACTTGGCTAAAGAAGATCATAAACAAAAATAATTCCATTCTAGTAGTTTTCAGAATACTTATTGTAATTAAATTTAACATACATCATCAAGAAGACGACCTTCAACTCGCATTTCCCAGTATTGCACTTGTTCATCATCGATACTAGCTGTATCCGAATCAAAACGAACTGGATATTGATGACTGATAAATATACGTAGTTTCTTTTTTATCTTTAATTACACGAGCAGACAACAAAAAATCGTATTGAAAACAAGTTTCCTAAACAAGAAAATCTTTGTCATACCTTTTGAGGTCGCTTAAGTGTTTCCTGAATATCAAGACGTTTTCTCATCAAGACAGAATCTAATTTCTGTTCAAGACGCAATAATTCAATGTAAGCTTGAGATTCAGGTACAAGTGAACGTATTTGTTTATGAATAACTTTTTCAGTTAAACGTTTACGTTTTTTCCTGAAAAAGAAAATATTTTTAGTGAAATTTACTAGTCAACAATTTTGCTAACTGTCTTATAGGTCCAGCATTTGCTGGAATAGCATTTGACATCATCGGCTGACTCGGACCCATGACATTTCCGTAGGGTGGCATTTGAGGTTGTTGCCCTGGTTGAACCATAGGTGGTTGACGTAGATCATTTGAATACGTTGATCGTTTATTTTTATCATAGAGAGCAGCACGATTAACAACACCATAAGGAATACCGAGGGATCGTGGCATCATGGATGATTGAGGTGTTTGTTGAATCATTGATGCTTGCATTGGTGATGATGCAACCATGGGTCGCATTGTAGGGACACCAACTGCTGTATTCGGCTGAGGTACCGGAGATGGATTCATCATAGTAGCAGGACGTTGCATTGGTGATGCTTGTTGCATTGGATTCGGATACATCTTTCGTCTGATGATTTTTTTTCGACGACGAGATACGTCAGATTCTGACCAGTAGTTTCAACAGAAATCTAAAATAGAGTACAGGTGGATACTTCATGTCTGTTGACAAAGTATGTATTGGTACTTTGCTATGCATAACAAAGTACCTTCAATAAAGAAAAAAACTTCAGTTGATAAACATTTATCGTATAAGAAATGATTATTTTAAAAAGAAGATTATTGAACACTTTAAAATCTAAAAAAAAAAGAAATTTCTCTAACGCATTCAATTTAACTAAAATTAAAAAAAATTTTCAGGTTTATGAACGAGTGAAATACAAAAATAAGACGCAGACGATATGCATGTCAATAGTGACGTCATCATGAAGCATAATCTACTTTTATCCTACAAATTTTTCAGAGATACGTTGTTTTTTTTCTAGAGTACGAAACAGAATACTTTCCTAAATTCGTATGTAACTTGTGAATTCTGCATATGCTTGAGGTAGCTCATGTAAAAATCACTGAGTCTGACTAACTAAATAATAAGACTACCATTGTTCATTCTTGCAGTTGATTGGTTAATCTTTTGCGTATAAAACGAGGTCACGTTATAGAGGGCAGAACATGCCGACGAATGATGATAACACTGCTACAGGATTTTTTGTGTTATTGTCAACAGTGTGAGTTATAATGTGAACAGATATTGTTACTTCCGAAATGTATTTTAGTTCGCATGGTTTTCTACTATTGCATCTTTTTTTAAACGGTAAAAACTTCTTAGATGAATCGGAAACAATTTGCTTCCATACTATTCTCTATTTTTTTATTTATACTGATGGTCTGCTTTTATCCTTTAGTAAATAAGGTATGAACTTATTTTATCGTATCATTTCCTTTCATTACATGTAATTTCCTCATTGTATTCTTTGACACTGTTCGCTTTCGAAAAACAAGTGTAGAGATACACTGTAATCGTACAAATGAAATGGAACTGTATGTTGTATCGTAGACTGCCATTCGAAACACTGATTCACAGGCTTATATTAAAGATATGTAACTATTATCTTGTAGAAATACAAATTTCTTAGATGAAGAGGCGGCAAATTACACAAAGTGTATATTACATATGCGAGCTTTTTGAGTCTAGATTTAAATGAGAAACACTGGATGACTTTATAATGTTTCAAATAAGTAGAAATCTTTCACAACGAAAAAATGAAAACAAGAAAATTCAATCGATATAAACAGTTGAAAATTAGGAAATGTTCATACACATTGAGGAGCATGTTTCACTTTTGCTAGAACTCTTTTGATTAATTGACATCTCAATATAATTCCAACTGAAATGATCTGAAGGATTAACAGCTGATTAAATCAATAGTTGAGTATTTCTTTTGCTGATATACTTGCTCGGAGACCTTCATCAATTGAACGAAAGTATTCCAAAGAAACAAACAAAGCTTTGAGATGAAAAAATAGAATCGTGAATGGAAATTTCTTATTACATGAAAAAACCTTCAAAATTTTCAAATATTCAAGATCTTCAGGACTGATACGACGGTAGTATGCTGCTGATAGGACTCGATGGTCGATTTCTCTAACAAGAAGCCTAAAAAACCTACACGGTACTTCACAGAAGCCCATTGAACAGCATCTAACAACTGTTGCTCGAAAAGCTGAACTTATCCTTAGATACAATAGAGCATTCAGCTAGTAGGATTCTAAGAGATGTTCTTCAGCAAGTCGTTGACTTGTACTCATTATTTATCTTCTATAAATTACAGATTTGAGAATTGTATTGTCAAAGTAATAGTTTTTCATAATGTATATGTTATTAATCTCAAAGTATTTATGCGAAAATCAAATTCTTCGGTATTTATATCGACATTTATATATATATATTTATTTGATGAATATCAAACATCTAAGATATCAGTAAGACATCGCTGACATAGGTCTATTCTGTTGATTGAAAATATGAGAGTCACAATCAATATAATAATCTTCCATCAAGGCAACTCACAAGGGATATCTGGCTATCTTATAGTCATTAGTTCAATAAACTTGGAAATAGGTAAAAATCAATCTTGTTGTTGTCGATAGGTAGCGCTAAATGTCGGCAAATCGACAGAAAAATATTGCTTGAATTCTAAAAAGCTATGATTAATTTTTAAAAAGTGCTCTTTTTTCCAAAAAAAATCACTTATTAGCACATGTTTAAAAACTTCAGTTCTATCAATCATCACTATTGGCAACGGAAGAAGGGTGCTGATCATCTTTGCATTTTGTCAAAAATTCTTCCTTGAAAGCGATGGTAATATATCTACAATATCTACATCTATATATACAAATAAAATTGTCTTAAAATTTCGTTCATTTCTAGCCTCGTCATTCAAATTCCCGGGATCGATCACGATCAAGGTTATTGTTTATTTACGTTGTGAGAAAATTCGAACGTTTCCATTTTTTTTGTTTTTGAAGATCACCAACTCGTGATCATCGTCGACATCAACATCGCAAATCACCTGTTGCATTACGACGACATCGAAGTCGTAGTAATGAGCATGATACGAAAGATGATATTGAACGTCTTAATCCATCGCCAAGTAAAGTTCTTGGTGTATTTGGATTGTCATCACACACAGAAGAACGTGTTGTTCGTCGAATTTTTTCAAAATTTGGACGTATCAATAATATTCATATTGTATATGATCGAGGAGTATGTTTACTTTTTAAAGAAAATCAGTATTCTGTAGTGAACTAATATCGAAAATTAATTTTTTAAAGACGGGACGATCACGTGGTTTCGGCTTTATTTATTATGACAAAATAGAGGATGCGAAAGAAGTCTGTCGTATTTTTTTTACGTGTGTTTGTTTTTTCCTTTTCGTAACATCTATCTACTAATTCATAGGCAAAACGGGAAACTCACGGAATGGAAATTGATGGTCAAAAAATACGTGTAGATTTTTCATTGACTGAAAAACCTCATGATCGAACGCCAGGAATTTATATGGGCATTGCGTAAGTGTCTACTACATTCATTTTTTCTAATGATGTCTATGACTTATTTTTTATTATTGTATTTTAGTGAACATAGAAATTCGCGAAAAGAACATAGATCATCGCGTCGGTATCGTAGTCGATCACGATCATCGCGTGAGTCAATCAATGAATCATCATTCTTATATGTTTTATGCAACGATTTTTCTTAGGCCGTCGATCTCGCTCTTAAATTAATAGAATAATTATTTTCAAGTACGTTTATAGTTTTGTACCATAACACAATAAAATATTCTGTTGAGTATTAAATCAGTCATTCATTCGTTTAGTATTCTCTAAAGCGCGTCCCTCTAGTTATAGTACTCAATAGTTAATCGACTTTACTAGTTCAATAATCTATGTCATATGAAAAGCTGCTTTTGTTTTTTGTCTGTACGATATATACTACTGTATATAGGTTATCATAGAATATTGGTATTCGCATGTCTATTTGATCTTTGAAGTATGAAGATATCATTTTTTATATCAATAAGAAAAATAATTCTTACGAAAAAAAAAACCATCGAACAATTCTATCGGAGAAGACGATTGAAATTGAAATTACAACTATTGTAAACTGAGCAAACTGACGAAGCAGAAGAAGAAGAAGAAGAAGAAGAACGAAGGTTTTATTTTATTGTTTTATAAATACATAAGGTGGTATGTATTTTATTCCCCACTGGTATTTCAATATTGTTCAGACAGATATTCATTGAAATTTTAAACTAAATTCTGTTGTTTTTCTATTTTTGTAGGTGGACAACAATATTGTGCAATATAAAATATTTATTCAAGACAAATACTCTTCATATTTGACTAACAAAAAACTCAAGATAGAGCTTTGCTTGATACTTTAACAGTTGTGTTTTGTGTGATTTTTTTTTCTTCAAACTGATAATTAAACTCGAAAACTAAATAATGAATAAAACCGATGTCAGTTGATTATGTAGTAAAAAGAGTAGACTCATAGATTTCATCGAGCGGCAATGTATATATCGGTATTCAAACATTGGATATAATTGTTAATGGAACTTCTCGATGCACATAAATTTTTCGACAGATCTCATGGAACTATTGTGAAACATAGATATCTCCAAAGAAAGCGAATATTAGTTCTTTTTTAGAATCAATCGCACAATCTGTTAACGACTTTGTAATTTCAGCCTAAAGTAACCTGTTTATTTGCTCATCATTTTCGTTGGCGTTTGGATCAGCGAAATAATGGAAATAGAATGAGAATAATAAAAGTTGATAAAGTTTCATTTCTAAAGGATTGAGCTTTGTCAACATCCCTTTACAGGATAGACTCGATTGGTTGCTTAAAACGAACTGATGTGGTTCCCTATGATTAATCAACTGTCAACATCGATTTAATGAATAAAATAAATCTGTCGCTGTTTTAATCATCTTCCAACTTGACATAAAATCTACATCAGCAAAACTTCGTTGTATTCGAATAAGTTTTTTTTATAGAAAATGAAACATGCTGTGAAAAAAAGCCGAACTGGCGAGTTTCGATTAAGATGAGATGTTGCATAGGCCACGTTTAAATGACCGTTGTCTAACTGATGGCTGTCCGTTTCATGAAAACAACGAACTTTGAATGTGTGTACATCTAATGAGATAAATTAACAGGAAAGAAACACTCATAAAATACTACGCAAGCATGTTGTCATGCAATAGCATAATTTGACATTATAATATAAGGTAAAATGATATCGACTGATGATCTCACTATCAATTGTTATGTTCATTAGAAAATTTCGATATTTCCGCCTAATTAGAAGAACTGGCAGTTGAGATGGATGAATCATTAGCTTATCAATGGGTTTCTAGAGACCAGTACAAAACAAAACAATAGTATAGTGTATGGTGATCAACTGCATTGGTCATCGATGATGGAAAGACATTATTTTTCACCTCTTTTAAAAATTCAAGTTTTCTGAGACACAGACACGGGACCATAGTTTGATATTTTACTATTATCAATCGGCATTTTCTGCAAGCTTCCGATAACTGTCTACACATCTCCAAATTGGAAAAACTAGAGTTTTTTACGTTTGTTCTAATCTAGCAATTTGAATTTCTTTATATTCCGCTCATCTGAAGGATCTATTTCTTTTCTTTTCTTTTCAAAGAGTATGTTGTAATATAGAGGCATCACACAGTTGTTGGTTTTTCGTTGTTAAACTCCGTTAGATTCTTATTAAGCGGTACTACGTAGTTTAGAAATGAACGATGTTTTTTCGAAACATCAGACATTTTTCATGTTAAAAACTGAGAAAGAACGACAAAGTTTTATGCTCTATAACTTAATATGCTCGTTCAACTGAAAGAAAAAAAAACAAAGGTTGTACCGTACCAATCCATAGGGAAATTCTGAACTGTGAAAGGACTTATATTAAAAATCTTTTCGCTGCATGTTTTACAAAAGAATCATAACATACTCATGAAGGTTTTCTTTTAGCGTCTCAAGTAGACGAATGTAAAACATGTCGAAATCTGAATGTGAATTGAATGTATTTGTCGTGAGATTAACTTACCTGGGTAGTAATCGAACAAAAAGCATTTAGAATAAATTGATTTAACATATTCGCACTTTATTTGTTATACAAAGCAACAGATGTCGATGAATAGTTGTAAAGAAAGGCTTCTGTTCGTTCTGCATTATTTTGAATAAAATGCTCGTGCCAATAATAGAACTTTTCTTTGGTAATATAATATAGCTTGTCTTGTTTTCGAGTAATGATAGCAGTCAACATAGATACTTAATTTGGAAATGTAAGATCTGACATACATGTCTGTCACTATGAATTCGAAATTGCACTCGTAGTCGTCGACAAAGTATAATACACTTAATTGACCGGATCGTTTAGACCGCCTGCAACAGGAAGTATTAATACTTCCTGTTGCACCCTAACATGTTATCTTATCCTTATGAGTTTCCATATGAGAGAAATGTCATCAGTGTTGTCTTTGTGGTTTTAGATCATGTACACGATTGTTGTTGATTTCAAATCATTTTATCATAGTATGGAATATTACTATTGATTTATTTTCTCTATCAGAGAGTACATTTTCGTATTTAACCATCCGAATATTTTTGGTGATCGTGGCTGATCTGCAGTCGTCATCATCGATAGAGTTCACTCAAGTTTCAGAATATCATCTTGACATATTGTTGCAAACGAGTTCGACGAACGCTAAAAGTCATTGGTACAATTGCAAAATCCTCGGATTTCATGAAAATCCTTCTAATATTTTCATTCGACCGCAACGTAAGAGCTGAATTTTCCAAAATAAACTTATATACATGTAAACTTCAATATGCTTTAAGTTTTCATTAAAAAGATCGCTGCTCACTCATCCTCACCGTAGCCATGTATATCTCTGAAAGAACGTATGATTCAGAAAACACAATGTATTCACTTAATTTATGAGTGAAAAGAAACCTTGTCAAAAATTTTCTGTAACCAGATAATGTAAGACTATCTACGAAAAAGAAGTGTTCTTTTACGTAAAAAAAAGAAGCTATCGATCAAAAGATATTGTAACAGTTGATTCTAGTGTCTTGGAAATGTGTGTCTCATAAAACGAAATATTTCTATTTATGTATGATAACGAATCAGTACATCAATTTGACTTGTAGCATGCGTCATCATAATATTTTTGTATGAAAACTTAATAAACATTTCTGTATCCCAATGTAGTATGTATTTATATCAATGTTGCAGAATGGTTTTTTCTTAGTATGAGAACAAATAATTAAGTAATAGAGAAAAACGAAACATATCTATTAAGCAACTGAACGATTAACACAACAAACAGATTTAGTAGTATGTAATGATAAAGTTAGTTAATGATCTTTTTTTTTTGCTATTTTTTTTTGTCTAATGATGTAAATATGCGGAATCAGAAAAGAGGAAAAAAGATGTTCTTGTTGGTTGTTGAGGAGTCTTTAACTATCGAGTTCTTTGTCGAAAATAAATTCTCCAAGACCAGGACCAACGCGACGTAAGTTTGTTATGTAAGTAGCATATTCTTTAATCGATTTGACCTTTAAAGAAACACGATAAAGTTTTCAAAGACATAAAACACTATGAAATATTGTATTACCTGTTCCTCAATAAATTCTTCTTCGAGATAATCAGACAAATGTGGATCACTAAATTATAATAAAATGTCAATGAAAAAACTAAAATACAAATTTGACAAGTAAACAATCGTACTTATGTTTACAAGCAAATGCATGTAACTCAAGTAAAGCTTGATATACATCTTTTTCCAATTGTAGTGCTGTTTCATGAGCTTCAAGAGCTGAGCCCCAACATTGTCGTATCGGTTTCTATAAATACTCAGTTGATAGAATAAAGAAGAAAATCTATGAAATCATTTCAACGTACTTTAATATCCAAAAGAACAACTGTACCACCACGTTTATTTTGATATTCCATAAATTTACTTGCATGTTCACGTTCTTCTTCAGACATTTTCTTGAAAAATTTATGATGACCTTCGAAAAGATAAAATTCAAAATTCGATTCAATGAGATCGACCATTTACCTGCTAGAGCAACATCAGCTCGATCAAAATGATTAGCCATTGCTGCATAGGCATAACTTGCATATAGTTCTAAATTAATTTGTCGATTAATTAAACCTTCATTATCTTCATGATAATTACTAAAATAAAAATAAAACTAGAACAATATATAAGAAAATAAAAATGATTAAACTCATACAATCGAACAAGATTTTCTCGTGGTTGATTGGCTGCGACTGGAGCGCTTTGACGATCTACTTGAGTTGCGTTTTTTTGTTCTGTTGACATGATTGAATTTTATTTCTGTTTTTATATGTTATTTAATTAAATAGTTGAGAAATAACGATGTTTACTAGACACGACTTGTAACGAACAGTCACTGCTGCTGCAAAACAAATCGACGAACTGACTAAATACTAAAAATGATGCACGTCTGCCTTTATATACAAGGAGAGAAGAGTAAGGAAGAAAAAAATAGAAACGAAGGTTTTGTCTTCCTTCAAGTTTGGCCCTCATACAGCGTGCGTGTTCGTACTCTCTCTCTAGCAGAGATCCCATGATTACGTGTTGATTTTACGCAGTTAATAAAAGGAATGAAAGAAAAAAAATCTTTTTCTCGTAGAGCAAAGAACGAATCAAGCAGTAGAATGTTCTATGTAGAGTCTTACGTACCAATACGATGATATGGCGAAGTGAAAACAAGAGAATAAACAAAAGAAAAAATGTAGAGAGAATGAATGACCTTTTCCCCGCAAGTGCAAACAATATTTATAGACATCATCGAATGCAATCAATCGCTAGATACTTGTAGTACTATATATTCGAATTTATTTACGAAAGAGTTCATTCATGTTTACAAATGAATGTGCTGTGTACTTTTTCATTCTTGCTTCAATCTATCAAAACTATTACTCTGTCACCCAAAATATATTATTTTACTGATAAAAACAAGTTTCTTTTTGTTTACTATGCTTCGTTTCATTTAAAATCGATCGAGTTATATGTTAAAGATTATCAGGGTTTTTTTTCGTTTTTATTTGAACAATATAATTGAAAGCGTTGTGATGTTAATCAAAAGAAAAAACTTGCTATATCTTCGTCATAACTGTGGTGTAATTGCATGTGTGAACAACAGATAATGATTTCAAGTTTTATCTTTAGCTTTGTTATTTTCAAATATCATATGTTTTGAATATTATCAAAAAAGTTTATTTTCTTGTTTAGTAAAAGAATTTATATCATAGATAAGATGATGTAATCTGCTGATACCTGTTTAGTGGTTTTCGTTAAATACTAGAATAGTACTATATCAACTGAGATAATATACTTGCATTATTTGATAACATATTGAAAGTTAACAAAAAAGGTGTTGAAATTACACCTGTTCGTCACTAGAAATTTTATTCCGATGAAAGTATTGCTTTTTTTTATAGATTGTCTCTATAGAAAATTTATAAAAAAGTGAAACTACAAAGATTATTTATTATATCAGTATTCCCATGGCTTTTGAATCTTTTATTTTTTCATATCATGTTCTAATCATAAATTCGATAGTTGAAAAGAGTATGGGGCTGGTTGTTACTGATGAATCAATGAAAGTTTTCAAGTGCAACGATTGTTAAAAGTCTTATTTTGAAACATGATCTCATAATACGAATTACAGATAAAAGAGATCACTCCTATATATGATGCAACAATGAAGAAATCAGACAATCAGTACTATAGCGTAACCCAAAAGTATATCAAGATTATTCTCTAGAACGTGCTACCTGTATCAGCTCAAACTTGAAGGTATTTCACGCACATATGAATCTGATTCAGACAAAGACGAAACTATTTCATGGTAATTATCAACACTAATCGATTTGAAGCAAATATCAAGTCTAAAAGCAAGTAGCTGTGACATCAATGTTGAAGTATATGGTGAAGAACTGATTTTTCTTTTTCGCATTTCATGTAATATGTTCTGAATCGATCCTCGTCTCATACGTACAAAGTAATCACATATACTTTTGTACGTGATAACCTCGTTGGACTAGAGGCATTGGTCATAAAGTGCAAAATATTGTGAATTTGACATAGCGGAATCATTTCCGCAGTAAGATTTTCAATCAATATAAATATACATACAATTTAAACAAGTGCTGTATCAAAATGATGTTTAACAAATGAATGAACAGGAGGCGAGCGTAAAAATACGCCCAAACGAGCACGCATTTGTTAAGCACTCTCTTACAGAACTTTAGACAATCGATAAGCTGTCAAAGATTTCTTTAAGTATTTCAGGCATATGTTTTATAGTAGCTCAGTATGTGTGTCCTACTTTTATTGTTTAAAATATACTGACCCCGAAATATTTACTAGTGACGCTGTACTAAATATATTCGCAAAAAAAGTATAAAGGAACAGTGAGAGTTTGAATTTCTATTGATTACAATAGTTTAAATCTCATTACTTTCGAAAAGTTTACAGAAAATTCAGAATGTTTTCTAATTTATTGCAAATATGAACTGATTGATCTGAAGAGTTATATATTAACTCACAAATTTCATAAATCTTGTTCTAACAAGAATTATACGCTCCACAAATGGGTATATACTTGATCGCAATCAACATGAACCAAAACTATATAAGAAATAGTATTCTATAGCCAGAAATGATAGATTTTCGTAACTTGAAATTGATTTTAATTCGTATTAATCAATAATGTATATGTTCTATATCTTCACTTTGAATATCTCGATTCTTTCTCCTAAAAACAAAGTAAAGCATATCGGTCGTATTAAAAATTACTATTCTTCAATACGAATAGTTTGAAGCTGTTTCAGTTATTGTTAATAAAATGGACGAAATCTTATCAATACAAGTTTAGTTATCGGAGCACAATTGATAATTTTTTTCTAATTTCCTTTAATAAATGCTTCATCTGATTGAGCTTCATGTCATGGTATTCTGTTGATGAACGTGTTTTACAAGAAGTAATTCACACCACAGAAGTTGATACTAATTCTCACTTTTCGTTGGTTTTTAATTGAGTGTTAAAATAATTGAAAATGCGAGTTCAATTTTGGAGATACATCACCACAGCTTAATTCTGTGTGAAGGGGTTAAGGTGTTCTCATGAAAGCATTCTTCCAACCAATATTCAAGTTCATTTTGATAGTTACAGCGTAACTCAGGTCGTACGTATCTTGTCATATAGTTTGATGTGTAAAGCCCTCGACACATTAGAAGACCCGGGGTCTTCTATTCTGTCTTATCGCTTATAAGTTACAAGGGGGTCTTCTATTATGTCCCCTAAAAAAGTTATATTTTTCAGCAGTCTTTGTAACAAACATCCGTTTCAATTCATTTTAATTCAATTCAATCGTTCGAAAACGGCTGTTTTATTTATTCGACATGAGTACAACGAGAAAGTAACAAATGCTATCTTGTGAAAAAAGAGATATATCATTGATAATAAATATTCTTAGAATATTAAAGGCAGTGTATCCGAAAAGCTTGGCAAAATGTCCACTAGNTTTAACTTCTCAATAACTACATAACTCAGAAAAAGAATTAACTTGTTTTGTCAAGCTCAATCGAATTAATTTTTCTTGATTTTTGACTAGTATTAATGCAATCTGTTCACATGAAAATCTATATTCTAATAACATATTTATTAGGCTCAAGTCAACTTCAATGAATACGTTTGTATTAAGAATAGGGGAGGGAAGTTACCGTTACCTGGTAACGTAACGGATCGGTAACGATAACTTCTCACCCCTAATTTAGAATAAGAAATTAATAAAAAAAGAGTAGTTGGATACAAATCTTGTATTGCCTTCTTGGCCCTTTTTAAAAATGACTTTAGTTTTTATTGAGAATAGAAATGCATTTTGAGTCTCATGAGAAGTACTTACAAAAAACCGATGCGTATTAGAGATGAAAACCAAATCGAATTGTCAAATAATCTCATTTGATTGAATTAATCTGAGGGGAACTGTATCCGAACGAAGATATAGTCGAATCAGGGTTTTCTTATTCGTTTCTGCCTCGAGCGTATATACATGAATTCACGTTTTTTTCAACTATGAAAGAAAGGTTTGTGATGAATATGTATCAGAATTTCTAGAGATAACGGTGATTCGGCATTTTAATTGTTACACAACGAATTTTCACCTATTATGCTACTATTTTACAAAAATTTCTTCATGTGTTACACTCAAGGTTCTACACTGAGTCCATTATAGCTCAAGACCATGAGAGGGTTTTTTTGTATAGAGAACCGTAAGAGCTCTTTCACAATATGCTGCATATGAGCAGTAAAAAGATCCCATGATATGTGTTTTATAAAGAAATCTATTCTTTACTAAACAGTTGTTTCCAATTGATTGTTTCGCAAGACTTTTTTCACTTCGAACTGAAACATAATTTTCATAAAGGAAGCAAAATATTATTCGTACTTATCTACGATACAATTATGACTTAAATACTAAAAAGTTAATAAACTCCAGAAATTATTTGTAAAAAAATCGAGTTTATCAGGGAGGTCTTCTAATGTGTCGGGGGCTTTACAAGGCATTGAAATGAAAATCTGGATCACTGATTAGACCCTCTTGCAGTCAGTCGCTGAGAGTAAATGTGACTAATCATATTGACACAACTTTAGATTTTCTGTAAACGCGATATTATTGATGATCAGAGCTAAAGCCCCGTAATAGATGATTCTTCTATAAAAACTGAGATGCATTTAGTGAAACACGTATCTTCTGATATAGTTAGGCAAGAAGTTTTATAATAGTTTACTCAGACAGCAATAGATGTGAAAATATTGCAATCTTTACTATTTTTTTCTAAGATCTAAATAAATATAATTCATTTAGTTATGTATGAAAAATTGAATTCATCGAAGAGTAAACTCGTGTTTAAATAATCTTCTTTACGAATTTTTTTCTCATCATCTCCTGCGAAACGAACAACAACAAGAACAAGAACAACAAAAAACGAAGATAACAATAATAACAAAAATCATTTGATATGACTATTTACTAGGAAGTTGATCGATAGAGT
Source organism: Rotaria macrura (assembly GCA_900239685.1). Taxonomy (NCBI): domain Eukaryota; kingdom Metazoa; phylum Rotifera; class Eurotatoria; order Philodinida; family Philodinidae; genus Rotaria; species Rotaria macrura. The sequence continues at coordinate 90,049 of OENT01000581.1, forward strand.
TTTCATTCAGACATCGTATGAAAACTTAGATACCATAATGTTGTATCAATTACAGCCAAAAATAAATTACCAAAAGAACATAGATTTTTACTAATGAAGAAAATTACATAAAAATATTCGATGGAAGTATATTATATATTGTTATAACAATAACAGCTAACCATGCCCATAGAAGAACACAAAAAACCCAATATTTATTTTGAAAAAATGATTGATTGGGAAAATTGATTGGTCGACGAAGTTTTATTTGTGCTTGACGTCGTGCATTATAAACTAATAATGCTGGTATAACATATTGCACAGCAACGCCTGCATATGAGCCAGTAAAACCAACAAGAAAATTTATATTTTCGGTCAGTATACTAACTGTACATGGTAGTACAAGAACAAAGACAACAACTATGTAGCGATGCTTTCGTTGAACATTTAAACATGATTTTAGAATATTTTCTAGATTATTTCTTAATGTTATACCAATTATTGGAAAGCTTGAACTTAATGTAAACACAGGAAATAAGGATATAAAATACGCTAAGACTTTCGGTATATCAACAGTTGAATGTGCACAACGTGTTGTCGGACGAAAATTTAATGTATAAAGATCTTCAAAATTTTCAAATGTAAACACAGCTGTTAATGATAATAATAAATAGAATAGCGTTATACATATATAATCATAGGCAAATAATGATTTGAGTTTATTTTTTGAACGTATAGGAGCTATAATACTTGGTATGGAATGATGACACATCTTCAAAGAAAAACATTGAAATGAAATGAAAACTCGAATAAGTAACGAAATATGCATACATACAAAACTGTATACACAAATACCAAATAGTGGTGGAAGACTACGAAGATGAAATACAGCTGGACGAATTGGATTTGAATGTTCACTACTTGATTGTTTGGCAAGATGAACAATACATAGAGTAATCATGGATATAAAAGCTACAAAGTATCATTAATAAAATTTTATCAATATGATGTCATTTTAGTAGAATAAAATATTGAACTCTCGACAGATTCTATGTAGCATTCGGAACATACTGACATCAAGTGTTTAACTTGAACTGAAACTAGTATTATATATTGACCATAGAACGTTTACAGCAACACGCAATGAGTCATCCTTGATATCGTGAACCTAGATATTTCATGTATACAACATGGGAAAAAACTCAAATAATCTCTAATCGTTTTAGCTGCGAAGTATAAATCTTTCCCGTATTTCTCTTTCTCTATCTCTGCAACTTCTTTTCTATGGAAGCAAATACAAAATTCCGGTCTGCAATCTCCTACTATAACCTTTAAAAAATCCTAAAGATTTTAATTTAAAACAGATTACCATAGAAATATCGAGCATAGACAATTTTTTATATCCTGAATGAGATAAATCCTTTTCAATCTTTACATCTCTGCATACCTCTAGACTTAACGTGGTATATATTTGTTTGTTATTACTTTGTCGAGAGTCTATCAAAACAAAACGCCTCCTACAGATGAAACTTGATACAATGTAGGCAGAGGAGTATAGATTACTTATTACCTGTCCAACGACAAAGAGTTGTAACCATCTGAAGAAGTTTTGTTTTTTGTGCATTGCCGAAAACGAATAAGCCCAGTGTACAAAAAAATACAGCCTAAATATTTACAATGAGAAACTATAGCTGGTCATCTTTATTTCCATTATTTTACCACAAATATTTGATAGACATGATGTCGTGTTAATGAAGAACTTGCCCAACACAAATCATGAATCGTCATATTTGTACAATTAATTGGTTCATATGTACTGAAATACAAAAAGCCAATTGTTGATTAGACATAAAGAAAAGAAGAAACTTCTAGATTCAGTTCAACTTACCAAATGACATCACGAATTGATTTCGGTACAGCTGAACCATAAATTGCTAAGTCTCCGAAGAGATACAATGATATACAAAAATAGAAGATTATCAAACCGACTAAAATAAAATTCAACAAATGCATAGGAAGCTAGTATACATGATATCGATTTACCTTTTGTCAAAAACATATTTGCCATTTCACCCTAAAGTATTTAAATATGTGAACATAATTGATGAATACAAAGTAGCGTCAAATCAAAATTATTCTTCAATCTTTGAAAAGTAACGAATGCTAATTTAAACTGCATATACACATAAGTAATCGGACTTTGCACTTATACATATTGATTGATTGAAATTTTGTAGAGACTACATAATTGTTTTTTCGTAAAACATTTAAAATAGCATAGCTTTTTTAAAACTCACGGAAATTTTCACAGAAGCATGATAGAACTGTGATTAAGTGTTTTTGAAATATACGTATTAAAAGTTCTATATCGACTCGTTTTTTGAATGCGATTAGGTTTCTTCGTAGAATAAATAATCAACTTGTTACTCAGTTTTTTTCTTCTACAAATTATTGTTTCTGTTTATCTATCAAGAACTACTCTTCTAAAGCGAAATTAAGTTTCATTTGACAGTTTCCCAAGAAGTTCATATGAACAAGTGAAACGAACCTTTCCGATGGTTATTCTAAATAGCTCGTGTTTATTTATATGTCTCTAAAAGAAGAACTGATATTTCTGAATAGAAATTCATACTTTAAAAGTTTGCAGTGTTAGAATTATAGAATTAGCATGCTTTTAATGACATCCATTGGCATGAGACATACATGTATGTTAAATGATTCTCTGTTTCTAAACTTTAGAGCGGTACACTTGCGTAGTTTATTCCAAAAGAATGATCCGTTTAGCTTTTGAAATATCTCAAACTATATCACTCTCTTTTTTCCCCTTTTAATTAATTGTGTCAATCAACTCTAAAAAGATGATAAACATCACACCTTCTCTCACTGACCATTTCAACTTTTTCGACAATATCAAAATCATGTCGTTCTTCTGTTTCTGTTGAAATATATACGTCTACACAAAAGTAAATCATAATAAATCATATGATTTATATGAAAATATTTACCATCGGTATTCACTGTTTCGGGCAACAGTGCTGTTCGATCTGATTCATGTGTGTTTACTTGTTCATCATCATCCGATGACATAATCGTACCAAGACGCTAAATAGAAATATTTGTGAACTCAATCGAACAGAAGTAATTTATTTAGACATACGCAAGGCACTATTTTTCTTCTCATAAAATTTGCAATAGCCATTGCTTCGATCATATACGTTGCCGATATGTAACTATGAATGAAATAATAGCGAATTGTAAAAATTTTATTCCCAAATTTTCTTACCTGAAAAAGCCGAGTATTAATAGTAGTAAAGTACTTAATACATAACCACCTTCATGAAAAGCTTTGGGAAGAGCCAATGCGCCAGTACCAACAATAATATTAAATATATAAATCATGCCAGTCTTGAAAAAAACAATACGCATCGTTGTCCAATCAAAAAGAAAACTAACTGACATACACTTTGCGAGAATGTTGCTTCGACAGGCTTTGTTTGCGTTGAACCTCTCGATGGAAGCATTTTTTTCTCGTTCTCTAGAATTGAATACAAAACGTAATCGGCTATTGAAGAAAAAAAAAAGAAACGCATGTATATGGTAGCACCAAATATAATAGACAAAAAAAATAGAGAACTATGTACACAACAACAGTAGAATATTGTTTATGATTATCTTCGAAGAAAGACCACAGTTAAAATGCCTAAAAATTACGAAAAATGTCATGTATTTTCAAACAAAAAACGACTGAAATAATTTACCAAGAATATAACTTGCCATAATTTTTGACTTCGTTGTCATGTGTAGATAAGGCGGTATGCGAACAGTTAAGTTACTCTCATCGTCGCATACTGTCGGTAAAATAAGTACAGCAGCACATACGATACTGAGAATACTTAAAACCGCAAGAACTAATGGATCTTCTAAAGGTAACAGTATCATATGAGTATTCAGAATTGTTTCATTCAAATAAATTACGTGTTTCGTTGTGTGCAACTTTTGTTGTTGTTAAAATCGCTCTCGTTCTTATTCGACTTGATGAAATGTTAATGTCATCACTGAAATTCTGTTCCATTTGTCTATAGGATAATATAGTACATGTAATATCTCGTTTGCCTATCAGATCTTGTGAATTTTGAGAATCGAAATATGTCACACGAATTTTATCGGCCACATTTTGCTTTAATGATGTATCAAGAAGATGTACAATGCTGATAATTGAAAACAAAACGAATAAGTAATTTTATCTTATCTTGTTTTTTCTTTTACATGTCAACTGAATGTTGTGCACGAATTTCTCCTTGCGGTTCGACAATAGAATAAAGTCTTCGAGCTGTGCATAACACTAGAAAAATAAAGATAAGATAACACTTAGCATTGAGTAAAAAAGAAACTAAGTATCATAATTAACCTTTGTAACAAACAGAGAATTCATATGGGTTATAAAGTGTTAAAATTTGAGAAAATGTGTTTGAATCATCTAAATATAACCGGAGTTAATTAATCGGCAAAAAATTGTTGTCTTACCAAGATAAAAAAGAAGCGAATTCGATGAACAGAAAAAAGGCAATGAAGAAGTATTTTTAGTCAGATGTGTTAATGTTCTCATTAACACATTTGTGTTATTTACTAATAAATGAATAGGAAAATAGAACAAATTTTGAACATTTTCAAACTGCGTCTAACGTAACATGTGCTTGATTATGTATGAATCATCAAAACCAGCTGACTCTCTATGACAGAATCCAAAGAAAAAAATAAATGCAGGAAAGTAACAGTGCAATATTGTGCCAGTTATTTTTTTCACTTTTTTTTCGAACAATTTGAAAAAGATAATCGAATAAGTCTATTTCACACAGAAAACTTATAATATATACTCAATAAAAAACGATTGACTGCGAATAGCGTCATCTGTCGTCGATCGAGCACATTTTTAATGGTCGATACAACGGTACTCACAATCGGGGACAGTGTTTCAAAACGGGGGGGGGGGTCTATTAAACTCAGAATAATGTCTGCGTAGCATAAAAAGTACATAAATATAAATCTCGTCATGTTTTTCAAGTCGCTTACCGAAAAGTAATTTAATTGCAACATTTTCGCTCCATATGTTTCAAGCTTCCTCAAGATATCAACCAAAACAAAAAAGACATTGGTCAATATGACTGTTTTGCATTGTTTTCCTTATGAATTTGAAAATATTCGTAGGATTTCTTGTTCTTAATTGATAAACTGACTTTTTTAGCACCTGAAGACAGATTTTCTAGACGAGTTAGAGCACTAAGGGACGTATTTCAAATAGAGTTCATAAAATAGCAGGCATCGGTGCTAAAAGAAAAGTATTTTAATGATTAACTTATTCAAAGTCTTTTGTTTTCCCGTGAGAATCTTTGAGCTGACTAACACGGCGTCTTACTAATGTTGTCGAACTCGATGGAAAAAAAATTACAATGTGAGATAAATCTTTCGCGAATAATCGGACCATACATATTGGGTATTTCCATATTATTCTGCATATCTAGCAGAGATGTTCACAGAGCGAATTTTTGCACCTTGTCTTGCTGTGTGCCCTTTGTTACCCTGTTGAAAAAAAATGAATAAATTTAAGATACATCTTGAGGGTGTGGGTATGAGTGATGATGTGGGTTTCTTATTGTGGGTCCCCCCCCCC
>OENT01000582.1:0-50231 GCA_900239685.1 Rotaria macrura
TAACAACATTTTCCGTGCGTATTCGGATCGTAAACGATACCGTTTTGATCGACCTGGGAAGTTTCTTTTCAATTTTTGCAATTCAATTTATCATCATTAAAATCTATGCTACCAAGAATTCAGTTTAAGATACATTAGTATTTTGATACAAAACATTACAAGTTTGCTAAATTTACTTTTGGAATTTATTTTAGGCATACTAATTTATTATCGAAGATAAAGATTGATAAATGTCGTTTAGCAGTAAATATTGCATTTCGTAATTGAATCCGATTTCTTTTTCGCTCAAATATATTCAAGTATTTCAAGTATAAAGAAATGCAAATTCGTTTCTATTTGTAGAGTCATTTTAGTTATCGTAAAAATACATTGTGATAAAATTTTGCATCCCTGTTCAAATATGATTGTACCATTGTTGATAATTTTCATGACCATGATATGAAAGATCACGTGTAACAATCAGTCAAGAAGAGAAAAACCTAATTCCCATTAAACAATATGATTTCGCATAGTTGACTTGAACAGATCTAAATATCAAGGCGTTGCATATTTTTACACAGTATATTTGTATTCATCTTCTCAATAATTGTGAGTGTTGACTCTGATTTGAAACCTATAGCGATGTGATTGCTATTCTAGCACCAACTTCGTATCTTTTAAAATTTCTTGGCTAATTTACACTAAAGTTGACAGTGCTTTTTGGTAAACGGGGTAGTAATAACAACCATTCACGATACTTCAGATCAGTCTGCATCATGATCAGAAAGTATTTCAGACTAATCAAGACTTTTTTCAACTAGTTTTAATTATATGTCATTAACCACCGCCATGCTGTCTTTTAGACAACCGACACCGACGGTAGTCTGTGGGTAGCATCTGATTGGTCGTCTGAATATCTGTCTAGTATCAAATACTGCCGAGTCGAATGTTCGATTCCATCTTTGTTCACTCTTCTTTTCTCCTTTTTGTAATCTGAAGATTAGCCAAGGCTTAGAAAGGAGACGAAACGGACTGGACATAGTGGGTATTACGAATTTTTCGACTAGTCTAGACGTAGTTGCAAGACATTTTCCCTACAAACAACCCGTCTTGATGGGTAAGCTAGATGTTTCAGACGAGACCTGGCAAGTAGTGTTGACGCTTCAGACTAATCATGTTGGGCGTCCTTCCTAATTTTTTGTTTACCTCGGCACTCGATAGTGTTCGAAAAGATCTATTTCCCTGTGGATTTTTAAAAATGTTCCTTGATAGCAAGGCGAAGTGCGACACATAATATACTATTTTCGTTATGAAATTTTATCTCAAATTCAGATAGTTTATGAATGTCCCACAATCGGATCTAGGAGTGTAAATCATTTTCAAAGCTGTTAATTCAAAGCAGCTCGGTGTGTTCTATCAATCGCTTGTGAAATGTAATTCATTTAAACTTAATTCAGTATAGTTTTAAGAATATTTTTGAAATGTACTAATCAGCTATTTTTGTAAAAAGCTCAGGGACGCAAGATGATGCTAGTTTCTTTCTACGCGGTTGAATATTTGGAGGTTGGCGACATTCGTTCTATATACTACACTATAGGGGTGCCTTCAACTATCAGATTATGTTTCCTTGACTTTCGAATTCGAACCTTCCATTCACATGGGCGGCCGATGGGTGGTTTTCACCATATGTAGCTAATAAGAATTGATTGAACAACAACAGGTTCTATCTTGTATTTGTTTTCAAAATGCTTTGTATGAAAAAGCGGAGAAAGATGAATCTTTTCGCAAAAAGCGGAAGAGTTAGCAACCTTGGTATATTTGTGGTAGCGAGAAACTGGGTATGTGAGTTTTAGTGTTATTTTGTGGGCGTTGATGTTACTCTTGTGGTGTCTGGGGGAGTGAATGGGGAAGAGATGTTTCGATGTGGATGTGACGGAGGGAATTTTTATGTGTATGTAGTTTCCTCAACCGCCAGTATCACTGATGCACAGAAACTGGCCACCTGCACTCGCACAAGAATTATTAAATAAAGTTCAATTGTTCATTGAGGCTCTCGATGCAAATCTTTCGTCATAATCACGAATTTTTCATGAATGTCAAATCTAAAAGCTGGCTTCAATTGTTGAAAACATTTTTCATCAATTCAATATTTCTAGTTCGGCACTCAGATATTCAATTACTGAAAGCTTGAATATCTCACTATTTGGATTTATCCGAATATTCGATAATCTAATAGTTGAAATCAAATGTTATAGTTTTTCATGGTCTTTACAATTTTCTTTGTTTACAACAGAAAAATCAAACATCTCAACCTACTAGTTCGTATAAAATATTTTTCGAAAAGTAATTAGCCATCATTCTATTTAAACTTGATAGTAGTTTATCTTGAAAAACGTTGACGTGTTCTTTAACAAAGAACGAAAATCTTATATGTATGCATCCGTATTTCATACATCAGTTTTTGATCTAGTTTATAAGGGAAATAGGTTAAAACGAATTCTATTTGTGAAGTATGAGATGTTGATGGAGTGAGCATTTTGCAGAACGTTTTATCCCGCTAAGTAAAAGAACATTATATAAAAAAGGATCTTGCCCCATCGTGCGATTAATCTTACTTAATGAAATGGCTCATTAAAAATACATGAAAGAATTGTCGTGGATTCTATTCACGACGAGATGCGACTGTTGAGAACAAACCTCATAGGATTAAAATACACTTTCAGTTGAGTTAATTTGTCAGTCAGAGGAATTGCTACTGGATTGTTTCTGCTCAACATAAGAGGGCGCATTCAATAATATTCATGCTTCATAAATATCTTTCGATCTAATTTTCACAACGAACTCATAACTTCTTGTTACATGAAAATAAAAATTATTCTGACATGGAAAATAATGAATTAATAAATCAAGTCTCAAATCAATCTTAAACGAAGTCCTGTTTAAGCACGTTATAGAATGTTTCAGATTTAGACGCAGAAATACATTGAAGGAGCGAATGGCATTCCAATGCCTCTGACTATTAAACTAAACAGTCTCCGCTAAAGAAATTGGTGAATTACGTCATCATATGGAATCTTTTCATGGATATTCAGGCGTATAAATGGATCATTGAATTATTTTCAAGGAATAAATTTGAACCTTCTTTTGAAAAAGAATAATCGAATGTCGCCACAGAATAATGATTTTTAACTGCTTTTAAAAGATACAGACTGATGATTATTGACTTTGTTTTCTATTCAATGCACTTCTTTATCATGGATTGAGATATTCACTTATTCGACCCGTCCCGCCTCCTCGTCCTTCCACTTGAATGGAAGCCCAGTGGGCTTCCACTTTCTTTTCAATGTCACTATTTTGAGAGTGAGTTTCTATTACGACCGACCTTTCTCTTTTTTGTCTCCTACGGCGTCATTTGAAATATTCTTCTAAAAAACGTTTACTAATGGTGTAGGCAATGTATGAAAGCGCCAATATCAATTTATAGATTCCTGGGAGTTTGAAGTGACAAAGCGAGAGAAAGGGAAGAATCGACGATTGTTTTAATCATTTTTCTTTTCTTGGACGAAAACAATTACAACTTTTGAAGGATGAAAGTTTTTCTTACCTTCGAAAACATATAATGACGAGAGTGTGGAAATAGTAGAACAGTTTTGTTCTTATTCTATATTTGTGCAATATTCTTAAGAAGAAAAAAATCCAAAGAAAAGACGTCCGACTTAAAATACTACCCATAATTAATGTCTCATGATTTTTCAACTACTCGGATCGTTTTGACCACAGTAAATACCTTTTTATCGAGGTAATGGATACGAAAGTAAAAGTTATTCTACTAAAAACGAAACATGCGGGATAGACGTATTTTCCAAGGACGTAGTTGGTCAATCATGAAAAGAAATTATCTATTCCAATTGATAATCCTAAAGGGTGTGACTTATTTTTATGAGTTAAGTTCATATCTTTGTATTTCCTATCGAATTCGATGTTTCCTCTGAAAGATATTGTTGGTTTTTCTATTGTTGAATGATGAATAGATTGATAACATAGACAAATAAAAATCTCTGTCGTTATTAGTCGCTCTAATAAATTTGACACCTGTTTTCATTCATCGACTGAATGAAGAGATAGATAGAAGCTATCGTTCAGTCATTTTTACAATCTCAGTTTGAATCGAGTTGAAATTAATTTTGGATGAAACAAGTTTAGACAGGAAAAGATTTCTCCATGAGATGCCAAGGAATCGTTCTACAGTTCTTGTCTCCATCGTCATTTTTGATTGAAAAGCAATTCGGATTCGAAGAATCACAAAAGAGAACGAGTCGTTGCTGCAGGATCAAGAATCGAATTCGATTTGTTAGAATCGTCATGGTTTCAAGACAAAAACTTAGTTGACATCATTGATAGAAGATGAATTCGTACGTTATTTATTTATAGTACATGGTATATAATTGAAATGTATCCTTCATTACTTGAATCATATGGATAATAAAATCGAAATCAATAGAATTAGAAGAATGAAATAATCTTTGTACTTTATCTTCATCGAGCAAACTTACCGTAAAAATATTTCATGAATGTGTCCTTGCAAAAAGAGAATAGAAACGAGGCGCTTCATTCTATAAACTTATCTTCTCAAATAGATTAATTTAGCTTCCCAGAAGAATAACTTTGATCCATTTTTTTCATCTGATTGAGCACAAAAAAACTTGTTCATAAAACGAGAAAATGTTAAAGACAAATTCAAGCGTACGACCAGATTTTCTATCTTTTACTACTGAAGTTTATCCGTGACTTAATCTTATACATGTATAAATATTTTACCTGTCACTTTCTAAATCAATGAAAAGATGAGTCGAGTCAAAGAAAAGAAAATCATATGTTTTCTCTCGTCTATTTTAAATGTCAACACGGGAGAAAAGAAACCATAAATGTGCGTCAAATGACTTCTGTAATACATACAAAACTCATCGTTACTATCGATCTATCGAAACAAAAGGTGACCGGTTCGATCATTGGTGGTTCTCTTCGCTTGTCTATTGATTGAATTTTAACAACAAGATCTTATTATTTTCTCAATACTGACTTCATAATCGAAGTAAAATCTTCTATTCAATTATCATTTATCAGTAGGAAAATATTTCGAAAATCAGATTTTTCACATTTTATTTGTTCGTCGTTCATTTCTTTCCTTTAAAAAGAAGGCTTCATTTACTAACTTTTGTTCACAGAGTCGCATTTTTTTTCTTATTGTTTTATATAGTTGAATGTAAGCAATAAAATTCTGTTGTTATTATTCATCCTGCAAAATCTTAAGTTGGTGCCCTCAGAAAAGAACAGCAAATGTGTGCATACTCAGTTTTTTCTTCTCTTTTCTACTTCATAAAATATAAAGACACACTCACGGTGTTGTGCTTTTGCGAAACGAATTTTTTCTTCACCATTCTGTGATATGGCTGTGCCTTTTCAGCATTCACCCTCGATATCGTCGAGGTTTGTGTTCTTTTTCACTGACTAAAGTCATAAAAATTTGTCTGTATAATATAGAACATCGGATGAGAACATCGATCTGCGATTGAGATCATTGATTTATAGAGATTTATTGATTGACAACTATTTGAGGCAAGCTGTTTTAGTATGTAAATACAGAGAAGTTTCGTAGTTGACAGTTTTGTGATAATAAACGTTATTTTTGTTGGTCAGCATGATAAGACGAGTGATGAAGAAAGTGTACTTGCCTGCTCCAATTACAAACACCGAAAATTAGAAAGAGATTCAATCTACGAAGAAAATATGAATCGGTAAAACAAATAATTATTTTTTTTCATTACATGGTAATTGTCTTCGTAGATTGCGTGACGTCGAACGATCTCGACAGCGATTCAAAGAAATGCTGTGGCGACATCGTCCGCCCCTATTAGAAGCAGAAGTATGTCATTCTTAACTTTATCTATTAAGATCTACTAGAAATAAATACTATAGATGACGTCTACGAAATCGCGTCGTTCCCAAACTCCTCGAATGTCCAATGATCGAAATGCAACGTCCTCCAAAGTAGAATTGAATTGAAAACTGTCTAATTATCTGTTGACTTGTTGTTTTCTGCACAGTACAGGAGCAGATCACATGCAAATACATTTGATCGTCATCTGAAAGTAGTTCACAGAGAAGTTTATTTTATCGTTCAATTCAATCGATATTTTCAATATCAAATTTAGACGAATAATGCTTATCGTCCTGCCTTTCATTTTTATCAAGCATGCGAAGTAACAATGATTTACAAAAGTGACTGTTTGTCATCGTCGTCATCATCTTCTGATAATGATCTTATTGTAATCAAGCAAAAGCAGAATAATCATGATCGAAAAATACTCGTTTACAAAGGTTATTTGAAAAATGATGGTAATTCAGATTCGACTCGAGCAAGTCTTCGTTGATAATTACTTGTTTTTTGTTAAGACACGTTTTCATTCAAATCCCAACGCCTCGTGGAATGTCCCTTCGAGATAGAAATATCTGTGAATCGACAAGTCGAAGTTCATCTGTTGACTTGTTGTGAATACAAGTGTCGTCAAGGGAAATTTTCTCTTGGTCAATCGTTTATTATTCAGCACATTAAAAAGGCAATTCCGTGTCAAAAGTAATTAAGTACTGTTTCTTCACATGTTTTATTTTGCATTTTGTTCCACGCTGCGTTTAGGTGCCGTCGTCGAGAGCAACAGTCCAATGAAGAGGTTAGCGACAGTGCCGATCTTTCGTTTCGTGTCTTTAAAGAATTTTCGATTCGCAGACTATTCCATCGAGCTCGTTGAATACGGATGAAGTTTTGTCAGACAATGAACTTTTAAAAAGTGGAAAAAGAATAACTTCGGGAGAAAAGTCAACTGGTGAGAATAGAAGTAGAGAAGAAAAAAATGATGAAAATCATCTTTCGTCAGACAACTTACTAATGCAATCAACCGAAGTAAGTTTCAATTTCTATTGTTGAAATTCGTGGTCATTCTATGCACCCGTTTAGTCAACTGATCACAATCAAAATCGTCAAAGTATATCGTTGAGCTCGTTTGTTCAATCCTTTTTTCATTTCTTCGAAGAGCTTTTTCTAGAAAGTTCAACAAGAAAAACGGATAAAGAATCATCATCAATCGTGGAAAAACAAGAAAGTCCACCATCTCAGGACGATGATGTTCAAAGGGGAAACAATAGAGAAAAATCACGTGGTAAGTTCTTTTCTATTATTATTAATCGATATTCACCGAGCGGCCATCTTTTGTTCTTCTTGTTTGTTTAAGACTCGGCACGAAAAAGGAATGACGACAATATTTCTATTCAATATCATCGAAAATTAACAGAAGAAACATCTAGCGAAAATGACAAGACGGGAAATCTTTTCCAATCATTTGTAACCCTTCTCCAGAATGGTTCGTTCTTCGCTTGAGTCGAACTCATTTCGTCTTTGTTTATTAAAGGTTTTGCTCGGCTGGAACAAACCGAATCTTTACCATCCAGATACCAGGGAAACGTAGAAAACTTTGTAATTCTTCTTGTCGGCGTAGAAGATCAATCGAATTTCATGCGCTCGATCGTCAACTTTATTAAGCTGTTCAATAACACAGAAAACTTGAATTCTTTCATCGATACTCTGAATTTCGAAAGAATCGTATTGATTGTAGCCGATTCGTTGGGAGACTCCATTGATCACATATCTCGATTCGATTCAATTTATCTTCTCTCAAGTCATACTCGACGTAAACACGATCAGAACTATGTCCACAGAGTCTTTTCAAATCTCAACGCAATCTCGGAAAAAATCAAACACGAATGTTCATTGGAACACGACTTTCTCTCAATTCAATACTTATCAAATAACGAAACGCAAAATCAATCGTTTTCGTATTCACAACTATTGAAAGAAACGCTCCTTAACCATGACGATGAAAGTCACCTGCAAAAGGATTTAACCGATTTCGCTCGATTTCATTACAATGATAATGCCATCGAATTGGATCTAATTGATGAGTTTCAACGCGACTTTTCAAGAGAAAAGTCAATTTGGTGGTATACAAGGAACGGTTTTATTCGGAAAATGCTTAAGCGGGCTTTACGTACCGAAGAGATCGATATATTGTATAAAATGAGATTCATTATACAAGCAATTAACAAGCAAATAAGAGAAAATTCATTTTCAGCGACCGTTTATCGAATTTACCATTGTCCTTCCGATAAATTAAAGAAATTTCAAGAATCGAACTCAAAGGATTTACTTTCATTTGACAGTTTTATCGAATGTACACTCCGTGAACCGGCATCGATCGAACGTATCGATGGAATGGAAGCGGTTCTGTTTCGAATAACAACAATGGCCGGAATCGAAATTCAGCAACTTCGTCATTCGAATTCGAAGGCTGAGGTCTTACTTCCTTTCGATTCTATTTATCGCATCGAATCAATCGAAGAGAACGACAACAATGATCATCATTGGTGGATCATCAATCTTACATGTCTTAGCAAACATGATCCGCAGCTGAATGAACTCACGAAGGATATGCGAGAGGAAATCGCAGGTCCTGTCGTATTGATTCAATTAGGAAAACTGTTGCTCTCGAATAATGATTATTCTCATGTTGATTATTTAGCACGTTCGTTATTCAATGATGGATCTCTGAAACATAGCCAAACACTACTAGCCGCGCTGGCTGCTGTCCATCATCTACTCGGCTCCGCTGATCATCGGCAGAATAACTACCGAGCTGCTCGTCTTCAATTCGAACAGTCATTGAAAATATTTCTAACTTTTATCGCCGAGGATAATCAAATACTCTCGGCGACCTACAACAATATTGGCAGTATGTTTTATCAAGAGGATCAGCATGAGCAAGCAATTATCTACCATCGGAAGGCCCTTCAATGCCAATTGAATTCTTCGTCGCCTGATATCGAAGCCATCGCGACCTACTCGGGAAACATCGGAGCTGTTTATCTTGACCAGGGAAAATATGATCAAGCGTTGTTGCACTACAAACGTTCTCTTCAGATTCTTCAGCAAGCGACACCTAGCGGAGAGTCACAATCGATTGCCATGGTTTATGATCGAATAGCGTCTGTCTATTGGAGAATGGATAAGCCCGCTGAAGCTCTTCCATTTTATCAAAAGGCACTAGAATTAGAACTAAAATATCTGCCGAAGAATGACCACAAGATATCTGTTTCCTATTTCAATCTATCAACAGCTTATGCTAAATTGAATCGGCTAGACGATGCGATCGATTGCGCAGAAAAATCTGTTCAAGAATTACTCAAATACGTGCCAGCAGATCATCCTGAAGTTAAAGAAAATACAGAACAGCTCGAAGGGTTGAGACGCAAGAAGTGGCTTCAACAACTCTATGAGTAACTCGTTCTTGCATGCGCTATTCGATTCGTTAAATCGATACGGATTCTAGAATGATTGTAACTTCCGTGCAAAGACTAGAGAAATTTTCTAAATAAACCAACTTTTCATAAACTGCAATTCGAATAATTAGCTTTTAATTCTCATGCGAGTCCTTGTTAAACTTTGAATTTTAAATAACGTGTAACTACTCTAGAATTTCTCTATGACTTATGGAAGTTTAGTCAATCGCTCGGCAAACACAAATAGACATATTTACATGCCATTATTGTTGTGTTGAAGACTATCAATGAACAAATAAATCTTACATGTATTCATTTATTGTCCAGGTCAGACAGAACGTACATTAATCTTCTCTTACGACGCTGAAAAGACATTCGTTAAGCCCTAATAACTTTCAGTTAGAACCTACTAATTATCTCGCATGATTTCGTTTTCTTTTACTATTTCTTCTATTATGCAGGAAGTCCGACACACACAGTCACTCAAATTATAAGTAACAAATCATATGCCAGAACAACGGGGTTTGGGAAAACTGGTCTCTGTTACGGAAAAAGAGTCGAATGTTTTGTTTCCAATCACTAGAGTCGAGATTGATTTCATGATTGCGCTTGCCAAATGATGTGGGCCCAATAAAATATAAGATACGTAATAATATTTGACGAAAGCACACTTCACTTCGTGATTACCTTCAGAAAAAAAAGACAATGTTAAAATTAAATGAACTATTTGTCATACGGAAACCCCTTTGCTTTTCTGCCATTGCAAATGGATCATTTATTTTCCGTGATCACTTTTCACCTTTTACTTATTCATTTATTGGCAAACAAAGAAACCGTTTGAAATCGAAATTGATTGTTGTCATCATTGACTTGCTTGACTACGCAGACAACGTTGCAATCGTTAAGATACAATGAGAATAGAAACCTTTTTTTTACTAGTTGTGATTCTTTCCGCATTTATTTATATTTGCAAGTGAAACGTATGATAATTAACGATCTAAACGCATTCAGACATCACCACTAGCTGCACACTATGAATATACTGTAGATTTCAACTATAAATGTCACAAATAGTGCCAGAGGAAATTTATTAACTAGCTTTCTTCACGCTGTATTTACTCTTTTGTTACAAACTATGTTCGTATATTGAGTGTACTCATCTACTTTCTATCTATGAACGGATGTAAATATTAACAGAGACATGATCTTCCAACGTCTCTACTGAACTATTGAAAGTCATGACATGCAAATCGTCTCGAAAAACATTGATATTCTGCTGTGTATTGTGAACCGTAGCATCAAGCTTGAGCAAAGATCAATGCACATATACTGTGACCATGTGCAACTAGCAGTGTGCACTCAATTATACTCTCCGAAGAATTCACTGAGATGCGTACGCATATAGAGTCTCTCTAAAAGGATCATCGATCAACTTATGCATAACTTTGCACACTAAAGTTAATGCCACTAAGTTAATTTTACTAGTATTTATCTGTCTTGTTCATACTTACGTATCGAAGATTTTCAGTGTGCACTAGCAACTAACATCACGGTGTGACCTCAAGGTTTCATTCGTTTCTAATTTTAATCCTAGTAGCATCATTCGCTCCGATTGAAAACCTCATAGATAAACAAACGATGTCGTTGAACTGCGTTGACTGTTGTCGTAGAGAGTTATCTTTTTTCGCGATCGACCTTAGCGAACTTAACGAGTGCTGGAGCATCTATCATCTGCACATATGTATACCATATTCTTTAGCATGATAGTTTCATCATGAGTGGAATTCGACTAAATACTGTTGATTGGTTGAATGGATTCAACAATATTTCAGCATTGAATTAGATGGAGGTGAGTAGACCAAGAGAACCACAACGGTATACGGTCGCAAGAACTAGTGTAATAGAGAGGGATCGAGATGCACACATGTGAGTGAATAAAGAAAAACGTGACTAGGCCGCTCCTATCATATGTGTGTTTACCGTGTCTAGTTGTATGTTGACCAGGCATTCTTGACGCCATTGAACGACGGAGAATTTGACTGAGAAGAAAAGAGTTCGTGACAAGATTGAGTGAGCGTCCTCCTATTTCTACGTGTGTCGGAAAGATCCGTGAGTATGAATATGCTTTAATTGGTTTTTGTGGTTTCGAAAATTGACAGTTCAGTACGTTAGAGACATATCAGGTAGCTAATCATTGTGGAATATTTTCTATTTTCTATTTTTTCTGCAACATATAATGCACGGTTTCTTTATGAATACAACATGGAAAGAAAGTTTCTAGTATCGGTTTTCTCTGTATTCGTATAGAGAAGTATTATTCTAACATTCAACTGACCATGAAATTTCTTTGGCAACCACTTCCACTTGATCCGCATTCGACTCATTTTGGGTGCAAACAAATTTGTCGAAGATTATGTTCACTTAGAAAAGTTTCTCACTCATAGGCTGACAAATGATTTTGTTTGTTCGGACTAAAACAACACACACCTTTGTTTCAATCTCATTAACCGATGGAAATGACTCTAGACTTGCCAGTTGTTTTTCATTGATCACTGCAACTCTATGCTCATGTGATAGTTGTTATGAGCGTCAGGCATTTCGATCTTAAGAGTAATCTGTTTTTTTTTAATTTTATCATGAGGAAATTAGACGCCGATTATGCATGTTTCGATCGATCCGTATCGTGTGAGAATGCTGCTGAAAATTTGTCAAGGGACAAATTCGAGATCATGAATGATGATTCGTTGCTGTGAATGAGTAAAATATTAAGCAGAAGGTCATAAATTACAGACAGATTCCTGAAGCAAAACACTGGAAATCGACATTAAATCGAAGAAGTCTTGCAATAGGAACATTTTCAGACTTTTTCGATAAATTTGGGCCAATATCTGTTCCTTCTGACAGAAAGTTAGTGGAAATTTTCTCGCCGAAATACTTCCACGTTCAAGCGGACACGAGGGTTGGTCAGATCGTCGGAATAATCCGACCAATTCCTATGTGAAGCTGTTCATCGTCGGATCCGATGTTTGGAAAGATCGACCTAGAAAGTTAGGAAAGACACGATAAGAAAAAACCATTTCATCACGAATACATTCGTCGCAGATGGTGTTCAAGATGCTACAGTCACATGAAATTGAAATCCAGCATTTGTTCGTGTCAACAGCAGTCATAGTTTGTGCATCTGCGATTGCCAATGCCTTTTCTTAGATGCAACGAAAATTAAATCAATAACGATCATTCGCCTCGTTATTGAGCGCATTTATATTTGAAACTGACTAATGTTTCACTATGTTCTTCGTTCTAACACAACTAGCAAAACATTCGTTGGCTCATAGATGGACATTTTTTCAAATAATAATCAGAAACATTTTAAAGTTTTCCATGGACCAATTTCTGTATGTGAACATTTTCATTCGTTATTTTACTAGAATAGAAAACCGATATTCTGCCTTCCAGCAAGTTTAACGAAAATTCACTTTTAACTTCTACACCTGCCTATTGGCTTTTTGCTTTTCTATTCACATATTTCACTGATAAAAAAGTTGATGCTGAGTTTTTTCATGTGTGTGTTTCCGAAAGTAGTTTCTTACTGGCAAATCAAAATGAAATGTGATAGCTGAAGGATCACAGAATTAGCTACTAGTATTCAATCATCGCTGAATTGGCCATGAAAAGGAACGCAACCGGGATGAGAAAATAGGAGAACGGCAAGCAGTGTTTAAAAGATTCCATAGTCGTTTTCTGATTCAAAGGAGCACGATATCTACGAAATAGATCGATCATTTTTCATGATGCTCCTTCAACGCGTATAGAAACCAAAGTCGAACAATACGAGAGCAATCGAGTAATTGATCCTGCCAGGCTGATCCTAAACATCATGGGAGTTACAGTACGACTATAAGCAACACATGTGTTTCATACGAGGAGAATCCAGAGAGTATTTTTAATTTCAAGATTCCTCATAATTCTCGATGTTATCGATTTCATCTTATGATAGTTCGACACTGAACGATGAACCTAATCGATGTCGACCTGACCGTGCAAAGATAGTTTGAAGCAAGAACTATTGCCATCGATTTCTCTACTTCGCTGATAAAGATGAGATGGCAAAATACGTTTCGTGAAACACGATCTAAAACAAAAGTACTGTTAACATGGTAGCTCTCATGTCGCCAGCTTCTACAGATCATGTCAGACATCTTAAATCATAACTAAATAAATAACAGTCATATGACGAATCGAAAGTTTCTGGAATGGTTATCACGAACTGTGACCGACGATTTACAAGCCGTTGCCTGAATTTACGTACAGCTGACATTTAATTGGGGTATATATGTATGAAAACAATTCTTGCTGAAGTTCTGTTCTTCAAAGTGCACGTATATGAAGAAACATTTCACGATATACCTGCTTTAATAAAACTTGCAGAAAGGCCGTTCTATTGCATTCAAATGTCGAATCTTAATCTTAATAGAGTAACGGCGACCGCTCTATCACTTACGGCAGCATGCAATAAATCTTTCTCCTGCATTCGAACCCGAAGATATCGATAAGCAGACTTGTATTTAGAATCAAACGATTGAAAATAATCGCATGACTCGCAAATTATTATCCCTGCTGCTATGAAGTTCTTGTAGTTTGAATGACCGAGATCGATGGCATCTTGCTGAATAATAGAAATGTTCGTTAAACAATGATATACTCGTTTATTAAACAAACAGAAAATGAAACATCTGAACTTCAGCTGTTTCGCTCCATATCTTTTAATTGCCGTTTCATTTGATCGATTTGATTTCTGTAATATTGAATAAAAGTGCGAATTTCTTTCATACCCAATTGGTCGATTTGTTGCCGATTGGGAGGAAAATTTTGCTCTGTTCTCAAGTGCCGTTCGAGAGCCGAAAGTTTATCGTTAAGAGAACCTATTTGAACTTGGTTTACTTGTAATTGTCGATGCATTAACTTTTCTGCATCGGATAGAACAGGTGCATGTTGTCCAATGACAGATAAAAGATCGTCAAGACGGGATGAAAGATGTTGTCGACGAGTGACTTCCTATGATTGTTCGAAGCAAAGAAAATGTATTAAAAAAGCGACAATCAAGATTCTCTAGCAGAACACATTCATCACTGTTTGGATCAGAATAGATGACATTTACCGGGATCACGCTAACGTTCAACAGGCAAAGAGTCTCGTGAAGGAATCTACGTTTTCAAAATTAATTCTCTTATTGATCCGTTTAGTGATGCGCACCTACGGAATGTGCTCTTTCGATGATGATTATTCAGATCGTAACAACATTTTCGTTGACAAAATCGATGAAGATCATCGTCCATTGATTCACTTGAAGTGAAATTCACTCTTGGTTTAGGCGAAGCAAAACAAACAAAACTTAATTTACTTGTTGGTATTGCCCATTTGTTCTCTGCACATTTTCTGTAAGCTGTTGACATTTTTCGTATAATTCTTGAAAAGCCATCGATTGTGTCTGTTGAAAATCAGTCAAATAAGTCTGCTTATTTTCTAACTCTAGCCGAACTCTTTCTTGTTTGTCAACGTATTGTTTGGATGTGAGTTTTAAAAATTTCCAGAGACTCGTCTCGAAATCTGTTTCCGGAATCGTTTTTGCTGTTGGCGTCGTCGTTGACGATGACGATGAGAGCGTTCTACTTGGTAATGATTGATCCCGACTGAGAATTTGACGAATGCGATCGACGAATTCAGACGAGGAATGGAAATTATTTGCAGTTTTTATCGTTGAAGTTAACGGAGAATCTTCTATGGATTTTTCATCGAGTGACGATGAAGATAATGAACGAGGACGAATAAGAACCAATTCCTTAGTGCAACGAAACAAAATGAGAACGATGGAAACTCGTTCAACAAGTCAAACCTTTTCTTGGTTCGTTTCAGTCTTAGTGACAAAGGCTAGCCATTGCCCTTTGTTACTTGTTTGAATCAAGCCAATGTGTTCGATCGAGTCAGTTAATTTAATTAAATGCTCAACATTCGTTGACGGGATTTTTCTTGGCTTTGCTGCGACTTGCTCAATCCACGAAACTTCAACTGAGTAAACATTTGACGACGAATCGCAAACATAATAAAGATTTGCATCGAGTTTATCAATAATCACCGATCGAATCGTTTGATTAGTTTCATTGGCCGGCAAATTAATCGAATCAATTGTATACAAATAATACTCGTTCGGGTCGGGGTTTAGGACAACTAACTGATTTATTTGACATTTATGGCGTGTTAATAGAACGACCGGACATGGAAAACAAGACACACAAACTATATTCGATTGATTGTGGTTAGCACCGTAATTATCAAATGTCGATGGTAGAATACGAATTGGACCGATGAATTCTGATGATAGTTCTTTCGCACTAAAACATTGTTTTCAAATTCATTTTTTTAAGTAAATAATCTTCGTCGTCGTACGTTTTTCTCTACGGTTTCACAAATTACAATAAACTGAAATGTCTGACCATCGTGTTTACATTTGTCTTGTAAGTAATTACAAATATGCGCTTTCTAATGTGACCAGAATCCTATTGAAGTTTACATCCAGGCTGAAAACCGTTCTATATTAGAAATCTACAGATGTTCATAAGTAGACTCTTGCTTAGCATGGAGTCTGATTAGATCTCGAATGTTTTGTCAATGAAGATTTTCGAACTCATCTTCTCTTTTGAATAATTTTGCTTTTTATCGACTTGGCGATGGGTATGCAGCTGGTCAATTATTCAAAGATGAAATCGTTCCACATTCCGGGAACAATCATCATATTATTACGAACAGTTCTAGTTAATAGAAGGTTTTATTTCAGATAATACTCTGCGTAGTAGAACAAGGAAACAAGATTATAAATGAGTCAAGATGAAACTTCTAGTTGTCCAGCTGTATGCGCAGTTTAGTCTACTTAACTGGGTACCCGTTGCATTGTAAATCGCAAGAGTAACGTTTCGATCCATCAACTGATCCGAGTGAGAACGAATGTGAAACTAGTCATTAGAAAATCGAGGAGTAACACAACTCTGCCCATACATCGATTTATGGTTCACGTTACTCATTGTATGTTATCGGTTGCTTTCACAGTGATCGCATTCTTGAGCAAAAGCGAGTGTGTCGACAAATTTTCTTTGTTGTCGCTATTCTAACTATCTGAAAGGCAAAGATCGATGGGGAATTGCAGTGTTTTATATTATCATATTGAGAACAAAAGGCATTTGTTGTTAATTAAATCACAAGTTTACTTTAGGCAAACGAAGTCTCATTCAGACAATCAGACTAAATCTAGGCTTCATTAACATCTCAACATCATTGAGGACGTTACAGAGAGTTTGAAATGATGTGGCGTTCTCTAGATCGTACCGTTAGAAAATATCCTGTTGGAATGTGGAATCCCAGAGAGAAGAACGAAGTTCGAATCATGATGAAGCAGTCAATCGCACAGTCATTGAACGTCTGATTAAGAAAGGCGTGTCTTATCTTCTCAGTGTTATTCTGATTGATGCTGTTTCATCTCACAGAGATTTTTATTATAAACACTAATTATCATTGCTCGATGTAAGATTGTTCATTTCTCGGTTAAAGATGTCCTATTCCACTTCGACTGATGAAAACTGAACGGTTAGCGTTCATCAAATCGAAGATTTTTTGTCTCGATAGAATCTACAATACTGAGCTCCACACTTCAGACGTCACATTTCCACTTATTACATTTTCTTCGTAAATCTTTTTCCTTTGGGCAAAATCGAACATTCAACGTTCGCTAGCGAGAGGAATTCTTCACGGACAAATCTGTCGATGAAAGTTAGTTGAGTGCTTATAAATCATGACTGACTTTTGTTTTCAATGCCAAATGTATAAGACTCGGAGATTTTTCTATTACTCATTCTGTTTTAAGATTGAAAGCAGAGATCGGAATAGTTGTCCTCACATGATACTTTAGTTTTGATAAATTTGGCAGTATTTCGCGAGAATATTTGATGGGAATATCTAAGACGTACGATTTTCTCTGTTGAAAACTGAAAGGCACCGATGCTAACGTGTTCTCCTGCAGCGCCATTCTCGGAAATACTCGATCTTTTTTGATTTTGAAATCGATGCTAACGGGTTCGATTTTTAATGAACACCGATCGATATCTTCGATTTGCTGAACGGTGATAAAAAGGATTTCGATGTGAATCCTAACGACCCTACTCGTTGAAAGAGAAACGAGAAAGAATGTTCTAGGTTGCCAACGTTGATCTGGTCTCGACATTCGACTTCGTTTCCTTTCATCGTGAAACAAACCGTAACGAAAATCGAACTGGGATTTGAAGAGCCTCGTAAAAATCGTTTCTAGAAAATTACTTGTTTAATAATTGAGATTGATCGATTTCCATAATGAAAATATTTCCGTCGGTTTTCAACGCGAAAAGAAGAATTAATGTAAGATTTTCCTGTTTTCTTGTTGTAACGCCTAATTTGTGAATATCCGACGATTGAATAAGAGATATTCTTTTAATGACTCCTCCAGTCGATGATCTCCCTTTGTGTGGCGCCGAGCCAACCGGAAATGTTTGAAGATGCTCGATTTCGTTCGGCTTTGATCGACGAATTCGATAGAGATGACAATCGGACGATGAAGGAGTTGAATTGACAATGACGAAATGTATCGACGATAACCAAACGAAATCTATCAGAGAATTGTTGATTGACGTTGAATTCGATGGTGACGCAGGCACTACATTGACAGGACACATACGAGAACCTATGACAAGAGAAAGAAAGAATCGGTCGTTGTCATTTTCCCTGTTTCTAGTACCTTTTGACGGTGAACTGTTCGGTCGAGGTAAATAAACAAGATGAGCCTTTTCGTCGGACACTAGAGCAATGACTGTTTCATCTTGATTTAAAATCAATCGTCGAATAGATGTTGCTGAAGAAGACCAGTGTAAGCGATAGAGATTCTCATCGCACCCACTGTTTAGATCGAACAACGGAAGAACAACAAGACACTTGTTTAGTGAATCATAACCGAAAAGAGAGGATTCTCCAAATGTAAATACATCAACGTTCGACAAAACTAGACGAATACGAATAATATTCGATACAGACATTTTATACAAATCTCAGTGATGCTGCTGCTTAAGAATATTTCATCACAAAAAAGTTGAGAACAGCGTCAACCTATTGAACGAAGGACAACTAATCAAATTTTCCTTTGACAACACAAATATAATCCAATAACAGATGCCGCCTCTTCCCTGTTAGTATGACGAGTAATTCGACTTCATGAATTTGGAGCTTTCATTTTTTATTCTTTTCTTTCTTCATGAAAAAAACGCCGCTTCAAATTTTTGATGAAATTATTCCGAAATCAATTTAACGAATGTCGTTCGTTTCATTCCGATTGATGCGCTGCCGTGAGCTTTGAGGAGACGTCAAGCCACATTTATCTCGATTAAAAGAATCAGACGTTTTGAATAAATTCTCCTCTATGTATCGAGCTTTCAAAAAAAAACTATATGTTTTCTGCATTATCGATATCTAGACGAGAATTTCTTGCAAACGTCTGATTCTTTGAATCGAAAAAAGTGTGACTTGGAGTCTCAATACTCAACGAAGTGTCACTCGAAATTCAAAGATAGAAGATTTTCGAAAAATCTATTCTCGTGCAGAGCCCTCGACAAAATGAATCGATGACTAATCCGATTGTATTGCCAATGTCGATGAAAGCGCCAGGCCCTCGTTTAGTTGTTCTCGGAGAGCCTCATGTTGCGTCTAGCGACAATAAAAGATTGAAATCGAACGAGAATCACAACACGAGCTTTTCTCATCAGTTAAGTTTAAGAGACGATTCGTGAGTTTTTGAATAAATCAAAGATCTATAATAAAAACTCACGAATTAACACGAAAGAGCGAAAATATCCGCCTGATTCTGCGAGCATATTGTTCTTAATCAAGAATTCGCTTGGTCTTTATTTGAAACTGATTAGACAATGCGAGTCTCTACTTGTATGGCAGAATGACACAAGATTGTATACGGTCAGAGATCGGGATTTATGCGTTGAATGATGTCGAACAGTGCCAAATATTGGCAACTGCGAGTTGATTCACTGAAAAATGAATAATAATAAGTGAGAGGCTTTTCTATTCTTTAAATAAATAAATCGTAGTAATTGTTAAAATAGTCCGTATAAACTGATAATTTCAATTTTATGAGAAAGCTAAATCTAATAACGTCGTTCTCGAAGTTTGTAGATGATCAATCAAATGAACGTGATTAACCGGTCGGAGAGAAAATGTCGTGTCATTTACCCACTGTGTTTTTGTTTCACTCTCGTTAATCAAAACTAGAGATATTTGCAGCTTTATTCAGAGATCTATCTCTGAATAACAACGATCGTTTATTAGAAAGTTTATAACTCAATTTCTGTTCTCGACTGTCAACGCTGGCAGAGATCGAAATGAAGAGAATTCAAAGGTTACTGTCTTTAAACAGCGACTTTTTCACCTGAAATCAGTCTGTCTATCTTCTAGCAGTTGTTCATTTGATTTGCTTTTGAGAAAACAATGAGACTATCGATTGTCATCATAAGTCCAAGGCAATAATTTCTTTTCGTTTCATTATCTGTTAACTGTTTCGCAAAAATAAATTTATCTTGATCGAAATATAAACGAGAACTTGCTGATTGCAAGAAAACAGCAATAAGAACGGTAGCCGTTGAACTTTCCTTATATGCAATCTCTGATACTTTTATTTTCGAATGTTCTTTTCGAAAAATACATTCATCTCAATCCGATAGATTATCCAGCCGGATATTTTTGAAATTACTGTTCATGCATGTTAGATTCTGTCATAGATCGACCACAATAAAACGCAAGATTTATTTGCAAATCGAAAGCATCGGTAAAATGCTCTTGTTTCAATTCGGCCTATTTCAAACGAGAACGACGTTCATATTGGAAGACGAACCTCTCGACATTCTATTGGTATTTTAGCATGTCAGATAGAGAACCAAAAAATAAACATCATTCATTCATACCACAATACTATTATCTGATTACTTAGTGAGAGAACGATAGAGGAATTCGTTGGATTTGCTTCATGTCCGTAGTCGAGCGTGTTCGCACTTGACTTCAATCAGAATCGTGTTTCATGTCTCCAGTTATTTCTATGGGATATTGTATATTTGTGCTTGTGTAATGGTCACCAGCGCCGTGATTTCTTCTATTCATAGATTTGTCAGACGGTGACATTAGCACTTTGGAATCGATGTTGGCTCTAACTCCACAAGAGAGAAGACGATTCGACAAAGCAAATCATGCGGGATGAAACAATGACGAAGAAACCAGTGGAACGAATCTAAAGAAAATTTCGAAAAAACTTGCAAAACAAAACTCCGACATTGATCTAATGAAACTGTAGAAACGTGTTGTTAAATAAACTTCTCGACTTGCGAAATGAAGATGCAAGTTATTTTGTATAATAGAACGATACGAATAGAGTGAGTGCAATCCGAGTCTAGTTCTTTATCGGGAGTTATCGTTACTTTTTTCGAATAACTACTCGAAGTCTCACAGTTCGTGACGCTTTTCTATCGTCTTTACGCATGAGTACATATTGTGTTGACTTTAGAAACAAATTAATGAAAGACATTTTATGAACCATTTGTTGATTTGCTCACAATTTTCTCCCCGATTCGATCCCATAGAGAAAGTTCTTGGGCGGTTGAAAATTCGAGTTTTCAGTTTAGTTTGACAAAACTGAAGAGATCCAAGAGAATGTTACAGAGAAACAAAATAACTGTGTGAGTAAACGAATGATTATTCTGGAAAAGACGCATACACACAACACCAGCAAATATTCTTCAGCTTTTGGCATAGACAGTTTATTTGTTTCACACAAATAACTACACCAGATATTGTCACTCTTATTAGTCGATACCTCTTCTGATGATAGGATGTCATCTTTGACGAGTAGACTCGATGATTCCTGTTTTCATGCTAGTCTTAAGTGTCATACATGACAAACAGATTATCGCTCAAAGATAAGTTCAATGCTGAACCGATTCGGCCTTCAAAATTATAAAGGATTGAGAATCTATTTAAATTTACAAAACAAAACATGAATTGATATTATCGTAATTAATTCGACATCTTAAAATAATCAATTTATTTCAATTTAGAATCGGTTACTAGAATAAAACTACTCGTTGCGATTTGTCTCTGATGTGGCACATTAACAAGCTTTTTTTCTATTCCGAATTTATCGAAGACAGCAAATTGAAAAGCGGCGGCTTATTCGTAGAAGTCGAAAATCAGTTCTTGAAAATCAGCAACAACAGCCTATGGTACATATCATTTTCGGTTCTCCTTCGATGAGAGCATCTCTCGTTGAAGAAGAACATCCACCGCCCAATGAACTTATGCAGCCAGCAATATAATTTAAAAATCTATTGAAATCAAATCAAATGACGGGATTTTCGCCTCTTGTTCATCTCATAATGTATCTGTAAAATCAATTGACATATTAATCTTTGGAACGCTTCTAACTCCGATTTTTTCATTTTCATAGGTACGAATAAAAAATGTTTCAAGCTGATTTCCGCACGCTCTTTGTTCGTCTGCAAGATATGCTTTTATTCAGATTGAACATATAAAAATATTAAAAAAAACAACTTTCTCTTAGTTTGACAATGATTAACGAGTGCATGCAAATAAAGGCGCGTCTCAAATAAGTAACGTTGTCGAACCCATCGGTTTAATCTAACAGCAGGAAGACGACAGTGATTACATTAAGAAACATATTTTTCTAGGAGGAAAGAGCATAGTCAGAGAATCTTTCTCTTGCTTCTATTGAAAATTGACTTCGAACGGAAATCTAATCTTGCTTTTTTATCGATAACGATCAGTCGAAAGCAATTCGTAAAAATCAGTTGTTCAGACCTAACTGTGCAAATGATTGCTGAACAGCGAGCATGATAGGAGAGAATAATTTGGTTTTATGTTGAGAATTCTCCTCGTCCCTAGAAGAACTATTTCCAGTTGAATCGATGTCAGAAAGAAGTAACTTGCCAATGAGATCCTGTGGGCGAGTAAATGGTTTCGAACTCTGACAAATTTGTCAGATAATTTATTTTCAATTTATGTCAGATAAGTAAATCAATCGAATCGAATCGACAGTAATTTTACAAAGCATGAAGAAAGTTGCTGAAAACGCACGTCGAACACTAAAGTAAGAGCAGAGTAAAACACCTGAAAAACTTCTCATGCTTCGGACACGATTGCAGTTTCCGATAATGAGAAAAAAACACGTTCATGTTTTCTCCTTTCTGTGCGTTTTCAATGAGAGGGAATTATCAGTTTCATGGTTCTATTTCACGAAACAATGGGATACTTCAAGATTTGTCAATGAATACTTGTTCTATTTGTCAGTGCAGCTAGTTTTAATTTCCATTGTCGACCAAATAGATACTGATAGATGAAACAGCGTTCATTTTGTTTTAGCATTTTCACAGGATAAGCAGCTTCATTTATCAGCACTGTTCAGTTACGCAATAGAATTCGAGATTGGCTACATAATTGATTAAAGGAGAAGGCCCTGTTTTGTACATCTAAACATGTTTCATTGCTTAATTAATTTCTGGCAATCGGCTTTGCTACACATGTGCGTAAAATTTTGAAAACAATATAAAAAGTGATGGATTTTTTTCTTGGGTTTGAATCGTAATGGTTAGGAAGGCGTCCATTTTCTCTAGCATTTGTGAATTGAAAATCTCTGATGGAGATCGATACAACTGGTTGGATAATAATCGACGAATCTTCTCAGGAGAACAAATTCTGTGCCGATGATTATCTATCGATGCATTCGAATTTTACCTGCAGCAACACAAATCGGTAATTGTTAGAATTCGTTTTCTGTGATGGTTGTCTTCTTTAGTTGCAGCTAATTTGTGCGCTTTCGTTTAATCTCACTTCATTCATTCTACTCTACCGCTATGGAAAAACTGATGGCTACTTTAAAACCTAAACATAATTGCTCTCGAATAAGTGGCAGACAAATAGTGGAAGATCGCTTTATGCTTCGTTCTATCGATTCAGTAAAGGCATCGGTTTACTATGCACATATGAATTAAATGATGAGCATTGCTAACAGACAAACGAGCCTGTTATTGGACGAGCTCAACTTTGTTGTCGAACTTTGTTTATAGTTGAAATCAACCCGATCCGTAATCTTTTCACGTCGGTCGTATGCTGTCGATGTGTAAAAGAAGAAAAAAACGACCACCTTATCGATTGTGACTTATGAAAAGGCGTTTTTCCTGAATTCGAAGCGGATAATAATAGTACGTCGACTTCTTTTCACGACGAAGAGTGTTTCGAATAATTGAGAGATTATATTAGTTAATGAAGTACAAGGTAACACATCATATTTGGAAAACGTATACATTGAAGTTCAATCTGGCTCTATCGAATTGTGTGGACTTAGAGATGGGGAAGGGGTAGAAAGGCGCTAAAATATCGACATTAAGCTCTCTATCACTTTTACTTTCTTCGAAAAATATACAAGAATGGCAAAAAGTCTTCTGGGAAAAATAAAACAATTTTCTAAAGTTTTTCGAGCCTTTTCTTCTGGTAAATTTCATAGGTAAATAACCAGGTCGATTTTGCCCAATAGAATAACATCAATTTTTTCGGAACTATTCAAAAATTAGAAATTCTAAGTTTCTGAACTCGAGAAAGATTATCCGAGCCGTATCACCGCTATTCGAATTCTATCGCACTCAATCCAAATAGATTTCTTGGGGAATTTCACGTCAAACTTTCAATTTTTACCGTGTAAAATGAAGAAACACTCGTGGTAAGTTCGACGATAGACGCATACTCGATAAAGTTTCTTGTGAATACACTGTTTCGATCTGAATCGATGCGCTTCAATTGAAATTATTTAAATAACCAAATTAGACACTTATCCGATATGAGATCAATTTGTTTCTCGAACTAATCAATGATCTCATTGTAAACAAGCCTCGTGAAATTGACATCCATCCCAAACTACGAAACAGATGCAAATTCAACTATTTCTAAACGAACTTTTCCCGCCTATCGAAACTCGTTGTTCCCGCTCACAAAATTTCTTCGACAATTCGAGTTGCACAGTGAGAAGGAAAATGTAAGATGTCTCACGGTTAAACACTCTATGAAGGACATTTTTCAAGAATGAAGTGAGCGTGACAACTATGAAAAGTGCAGAACTGAAAACCACGACCACCTTAAAGTAAACATAAGAATAAATCCGTTTCATTTCAATGCATCTGGATTTTAAATTTGAAACACACGATTTTGCTTTTCCTGTTCATTCCATCGTGATGATGTTGCTCGATATACTTTGGCATACATTTATTCGAAACGCGTTTTTTATCTTCTGCGATTATGGACAACAAGAAATTGTAGTGTTCTAATGAGATTCTATTCAAATACGTTCCTTGATTGTACTTGAACAAGGTCTGGCATGATTTGTGATCGTCTCGGAAGTCTCTCTCTCTCTCTCTCTCTCTCGCATAAGACCGCTAACAATAAGTGGTTAAGTGTGGGACAAATATTCATAAGATGCTGTTTTCGAATCTCGACAACATGAGACATCGAGGGATCTCTAACAAATGACTAACGACTGTTTGCCTTGAATCACTAATCCGATAGCATGCTGACGATGTACTTGATTTAGGCGAAAAGGATTCTTGCGATTAAGAAGTGGGTAGTTGAAGCATGCATGTAGAGTTTAAAGGATTGAGCCGAACGAAATCTAACTGTAATCGACCTTCTATCCAGAGCTAGACATCGTTAGTTTAATTTGTAGCAATAAATCCGATTCTCAAAAGTATCTTCGAACAGCACCGTCTAATGGCATTTAGCCGAAAGAAACAGTATTCTTCTTTTCCTACTCTCTCCTTGTTCTTGTCGTAGGGAGAGGAAGTTAGGCAGATGTCAATTTCTATTCAATGCACTTCAACACTCATACGGTATTTGATATTTTGTCACGAAAACATCATTAAAAACTAAGAGATGATAAGTGAAGCAGAAGAGTTGAAAAACTGACTCTTATGATATTTCATTGTAGAAACAAGACTAAAACGTAAGTTTTGGTCTAGTTTCTCCAAGGATGAATGTCAAAGTGATGCTTTTCTTGTTAAATTATTTATACTCGCTCGTTCATGTCCACTGTGATCGATACTTTCTGATTGCTATGTCTTATTCAAGTAAATGAGAAAACGAACGATAAATTCTTAGTCATCACTTTCTCGACGTCTCTTTCAATTTTATGGTCAATGTCTAAATGAGGAAAAATGTTTGATTAACTCAAATGAGATTTCGTATCAAAGCGAAGAATGGTTCTACTAACTAAAACGAAATTCGATAAATACAAATGCCGTGCAAAACGATAAGATTCGTCGTCTTAGTCGAATCATTTTCTTTACTATTATTGAAATCGTCTGGACACCACTTTTAACAATGGGCTTTTTGCCTTGAGTTTAAACAGTCGTTGATATTGAACAATCGATCGCATTAATTGACGGATGTTTTCGAGATAACGAATTCAAATCGATAAAAACGAGTTGATTTCAACCATTCGACTAGATTCTTCATCCAATGGGAAAAACATCACAAGTTTGACGTGTGACAAACAGAGGAGCCCCTCAACCCTCTCTGATATCTCACTAAATGTCATATGTATCCTGACTCATGTCAATAGGCAGGCTGAAGAAAAGATAAAATTGTCCTTCTGATATTTAACGAGCTATCAACAACACATTCTCTCCTTATCTGAAATCGAACTTTATTCTCTTTTTAAATCGCCTATCAATCTAATAGAATTTTCAATGAAACCTGTTGTTAAATCAGGTGATCGATTAATATCGAATGGTTTCGTCAGCTGCTATTCGGATTATGTTGTTGTGCATTTATATTATTTTCCATTCGGAAGTAAGAAGATAAAATACAGTAACATTCGTTCCTGTGAGTTACATTCAATGGACGATATCGATTTCTTCGATTGTAAACTGTGGGGAATGGCTCTCTCTCCGATCTGGTGGCATTGCGACATGAAACGCTTGATGAGGAAGAACTATATTTTATTAGATGCCAACCAGTGGCCTCTCATTGGCTTAACGATGGATGACAAAGATATTTTCAACGTTTACTATTTAATAAGACAACAAATGTCGTCTCATCAGCCGAATATTTATCATGAAAAATTGTTTTATGGTTCATCGAAAACGATGCCAGAAAAGACGATGCAAAAGTAAAAAAAGTCTCGAAAATTATTTTCAAACATCAGCCAGTAAGACATTTTCAAGAACAACTCTCATCACGCGTCCATTGATCAACATGTTTACCTTTATCGTGTTTTAATGCGAACTAACAGAACGAAGTTGATGTTAGAAATCTAATTCACTTTTGCCAATGTTCTATGTGTCCAGTGAGGATCAGCTCCGGTTTTATAATAAATCCAACTAAGTTAATCCATTCATTGGCATAGACTTTCATCATTTTGCTGATTCTTCCTATTCAAACTAGTCAGATGTGATCGATCAAACCTCTAGAGTTCATCGTCCGTTGACTCATACGAGTAGCAAGAGTTTTGTTTTTCACCAAATAACATTGCATCTTCCGTCCACAGAGAATATTCAACAAGATTATGCAAAACAAAATAAACATGAACGTGTCGACGAATGAATTATTGGGAGAGAATAGATAATTCTCTTGCTATTCTCAGTAATGCCCATTGATTCCTCTTGAAATGAAACTCTACTTTTCCGACTTTGACTCTATGTTTTATTTGATAAAGTTCATTTTTCTTTTATACCCCCGTCGAAATTCGATAAGCGTCTCGAATATTGTTTCATTCACCTATGAATCAATCGCTATGTCGAACTATTTGCTGTTGCTTTTCATTTTGAAATCCATTCGTTTATCTAAAGATACACTTGTCTTATAACATTATTGTCATGGTTACTAGTCAACCACAAAAGACGCAATGCAGCAGCCGGCGACCTATCAAGAATAGAGAACTTCTCTAGATAGTACCCGCTGCCAGTTCGTGCTAGAACAGACTAGACGAGCCACGCTACAGAGCGCGATAAAAATTCTCTCATCAGTATTACAGATTATGTCGAACTAAAATCTAATGCGAACAAATATTAAGGCTTTTCCGATTGAACTCTATTACGTAATTTGAACAATTTTTAGAATGTCAGTCAACATTCTTCGAATAACATTCGATGGTTTCTATCTATCGAAGTCGAATTGTATTCATGGGCTAGAGCCGTGCTCAAGTTAACGATCTAACTATATTATATCCATTGACTTCTAGCAAGATTATCAACGGTTGTCCTACGTAAACATTTCTTCTATTGCACATTTATGCAGGTTTTCGTTGCAGTTTAAGCTCAAATTTCATGAAAAAGTAGCCTCGAGTAAGTTTTATGCTTCAAAACATTTCGCAATTTCGGCAAGTTCAAGACACGTTCGTAAACATCGAACAATTATAAATGTAGTAAAACACTGTCAAATTGATTTGCATCGAATTCGAGCTGCGACCACGAGAAAAACTTGGATAAATGTACAACCGACGAAATGTTTATTTGGCAATATCAACGAGAAGTTTTCTAGAAACCCAATAAATTCAAATAAAACAGATAGAAACCATCGAATGTTAATCGAAAAATGATGGTCGAAATTGTTTATCAATTGTGCAATAGTAGAGTTGTTTGTTGTAACGATTGAAGTCGAACGAAAACACTGAAGAGCTCGTACCTGAAAAGAGAACAGCTGCACACTCGAGGCAATACAATTGAATTTATACCGAACT
Source organism: Rotaria macrura (assembly GCA_900239685.1). Taxonomy (NCBI): domain Eukaryota; kingdom Metazoa; phylum Rotifera; class Eurotatoria; order Philodinida; family Philodinidae; genus Rotaria; species Rotaria macrura. The sequence continues at coordinate 28,232 of OENT01000582.1, forward strand.
AGAACTCTGCAGATGACGTCGATGTGCTCAGCCAAAATCCAATGAAAATCATCGATAACAATGACTGTCAAACTCCTGGTGGAAATAAGTGAAAGATTGCTTGGCAATGGCTAACAGAAATGATCTATTTTAACATGATTAATCGTCGACACTGTAGTTCTTGCGAGCATATCTGTGTCCTAACTGACTAGAAAATGAATGGAAACGATGATCATATTCATTTCTCTACCTTTACTTACTTGATTCTGCAACGACAAGTGATGATGAAGAACTTTTCTATGAACAGTTTTCGTTTAACAAAGGCTATTTGGAATTTATGATGAATTTTCGTTGTGAGCTTTTGAATTACGATGAGTGAAAACTTGCGATGGTTTGCATCTAGAAATGTGAAATTCGTTTGCGTTTATTTGTTGACATTCGGCTTTTTCGTTGCATGTTGGAAATAAAACTAGGTCAATGTCGACTTGCGAACAAAAGAATAATTTCAAAAACACAAACTCTATTTTAAAACTAAAAACAAGAATTTCTTGCATGTCACATTAACAAACGACGATTGAATTTCGGTACTCTAAGGAATTACTCTTGCTTTTACCAAGACTGGGCTTATTTCAAAGTTCTTCAATGAAGAATGAGGCATATTCACACATAGCTCAAGTTTCTCAATAAACTTTCCTCAGTGAGACTGGTGGTGTTAAACGGATGCCACATGCTGCATGTAGGATTCCATTGGTTGATTTATCAATAATCCCGGTGCGTTATTCGGACCATCCTGGACGATCCATCAAGAAAACGAATGAACATCGTAGTTTCCGCTGACTCGCACAGCTTATTCTTTTTATCCGTAACGGCCTCGAACAGATTCAAGAGCATTTTCGTCAGGTGACGATGAATGATAATAGAAGATCGCTTCGTTTCTAAAGGATCTTGCCCGTGCCGACATTGACTCGTTGAGACAGCCTCGATCGACGTTGATTCAACTTGATATTTCAATCTGCATAGATCTTGTTTGTTTATTAAACAAACGAGATACTTTCGAGACGCATCTGGATGAGTTCAGAGAAAGATTATTTCTATGAAAATCATTGACCTTAAAGATGTTTCCGAAAAATTTGATTGTCTAACTAAGAGATCTGCTAAATTCGACTGATAATAAAAGAACTAACACGCGACATTTTTAATGTCGTGTTATACGTCAAGCGACAGAATATACCTGAACCAATCACTAAACATCGCCTAATTTATCAAACCACATAATCTACTCGATTCATCTATGAACAAAAACGGTGCGTAAAGATCGAGAAAATCGGATTTTTTCGTTCTCAGAGAATTTTCAACCGCGATGAATTTGATTATTGTGAAGAATGATAGACAGATGTTTCAAGGTATTGCACAACATTTCATTGAACGAATATCAATCAACGCTTTGAATTCAACAACAGAAAGAGCTCAATAATTTAAATGAAAACAGGAGGACAATTTTACTCTTTCTGATGCGTTTCAAAATTCGGTTCGCTTATTGTCTACGTTGGAATTATAGTTGATGTTATTAACATGTATCCAGGATGTGTGATACAACGGTATCTAATGGCAAGTGTTAGAGACGAATCTTCGACGAACAAGCACCGTCAAGGAAATCATTTATTGCTGTTGTCAAATCATCTGTGACAAGAGAAATGGAACCGCTTCGCAGGAGATTCAAACGACTGAAGGATAGACGTTGATCCTAGCTGAGCTCCGTACGGTGAGAAAACTTGTCCAGCGTTCCTTGTTCTGTCAGTATGGCTTGTCAGAAGAATAAACAACGAAAAGATCAATGAGATGTGCGTAAGTTTACATCGTACTCATCGATTAACTGATCGGAGAAAAAGTATCCTACCGACACTTCCAGACGTGTCACTGGAAGTACTCCGAAGAAAATCAAACAGCTTTTCTAGAACCTTTTGAGTTCTCGGAAAACGTTTTTCTGTTTTCCGAAATCAGAAAACTAGGGAAAAAGACCCTCTCGGCATAAGATGCATGTCACTTTGTCCTTTAAACCTTTTCAGGACTTCAACAATTGAATATAACACAGAGTTTGTAGGAGCTCAACAAGTTATGCAGACCTTGTTTATTTGTTTTCCGAACACGCCCGACTCCACCGCAAATACACTCGATAGGACTGTCAAGTTGGTTGACATCATCTTGTCTGTTGAAGCCGTGTCTTCTCAGTTGCTCAATGCGTGAAACGACAAAACTAGCATATTCAATGCAAATATATATGAACAATAAAAATCGTTTCCGTCAAGGTATATATGAATACCAATGAGTTAATTCGACAAGGTTTTCAAGAAAAGCAACTTGATCACTGGGTAGTTCACGAATTCGAGAGCAATGAAAGAACCAAACGGCTTTTTTCTTCGCAGCTCTCTATGAATCGATAAAGGAACGCTACTCACGCCTTCATCAACAAGCTAGCAATTCCTATTTCTTGTCCATTCGACACACTTTTGTTCGATCAGAATTCACCCTTCTCTGTCTTTGTTCTCGGCATCATTCATGATTCAGTGGCATCTTCATTATATTCTAATAGAACTGAAACGAGTATTCAATTAATTGAATAATATGACTCGTCTGACGACGTTGTACTAATGATAATCTCTTCAATTTAGGAAGTGGCTATGCTGAGTGAAGTAATTTCTCGTCCACACATGACAACTAAGAGATGAGTGAGCGAAGATAGTTCAACAAATTCTCTTCCGAAAATGCAATGTAACAGCTTTTTCTTTCATTTCCTATGTTCACCAAAACTCCTCGATGATTTCCATCAGTTTTAAGAACATGTTTCTCAATTTTCTCATTGGGCAGGAGAAAACAATTTGAATGAATTTCATATTAATCGATAGAACTTCATTTACTTTGAAAGAGGATTTCGAATGTCAAAGCACGATGGCTTCTCGGTCCGTAGCTGAGATTTGTTTCCATTATTTTAAGGTCTCATTTCGATGTTGAAAACGTCTTTCGCTTTCTCCGCGAATTCGCTGTATCGCGTCTTCTCTTGAAAAGTAAAAGTTTGACAAGAAAGCAGCTCGTCGATGTCCTCACTATGGCACACTTCTTCTAAAGAGAGAAAGAAGCTCAACTCAACGGAATAAATAATATTATCGTGACAAACCGAAAATTGAAACACAACCGATGAACAAAGGTCGCAATACGCCATAAAAGATTTTAGCATTTCAAAGTCTTCGAGTTAAGATCGATTCTTGAGGAAACAATGAGGCTGGGTGAAATCGTTAAAAACCAGCAAAGTTTTCAAAGCATTATAGTAGTCTTGTAACACAACATCTGGAGTAAACCTAATTAATTGAATCTTGCCTAATTTCTTCACATGAAATTCATTTCGATATTCTCACCAGTGCAAATGGGATTTCGACTATTTGTAAATCTCGAGATATGCCATAGAAATCAATCAACATTAGCATAGTTTATGCATCCAAATCGTAATTCCTGGAAAAAAAACATGAACACAATCGCTTCGTAGACTCTAGTATAGCATGTTAAGCGAACGGTGTGAGCCCTGTCAAATTACTCTCTCAGCTTGATTTCATGTTAGACATAACATTGCTCTTATCAATTAAAAGTCCGACGAATAAAACTGAAATAAGTCAATAAAAAGGTCGTAGTTGTCCGAACAGTATCCGTGCCGATTATCGTTATGGGTGAAATAATGATGAAGACATAGATTTGTTCGCTCTGTTGTGTCATAGACTTTCGAATAGTCGATTTAAAGTTGACTCTGCAAAGTCACGATTATGATTCGTATTTTATGTTGAGTTGACAATGAAACGAGATTGTCATGATGACAAATCGAAGAAATGGCACAAAAAATGAATCAAGCTTTGTCGTTCTTACTGATAAAAAAAGAAAAGAAAGAAAGAAAGAAAGTGAAGGTAGTGATGTGTATATATTTACTCTCGTAATCTTTTGCCAAGGTCGAACACTAACTGTGTTGGTGAGAGAAAGATATGGAAGTCGTACGTGGAATAGAAGATTGCGGATCTGTCTTTTACTTTTTGTTTAGATTATCGTCGAAGAATGCCAATTGAAGTTGGTCAGCATGCTCCCAATTTTACTTTGTTCAATACAGAAAGAAAAGAAGTTTCGCTCCAAGATTTAATATCGAAATCGAATGTTGTTGTTTTGTTCTTTCCCCTGGCTTTTACTGGCACTTGTACAACAGAGCTGTGTTCTACTCGAGATGAAATAAGTGAATTTGAAAACTTGAACGCCACCGTCGTTGCCATATCGGTCGACTCGATGTTTACTTTGGAGAGGTTCCGGCAAGAAAACGAACTGCCATTTGATTTGTTGTCCGACTTTAACAAAGATGTATCGAGACAATACGACTCACTTTATGAAGATTTTCCTTTATTCCGCCTCAAGGGTGTCACCAAACGAAGCGCGTTTGTTATCGATAAACAAGGTCTTATTCGATATGCCGAAATAATGATCGACCCAACTAAAATTCCAGACTTCGACAAAATTAAGCAAACATTAGAAAATTGTCAATGATTAATCCAATCGATTTATCGTTCATTCACTCGACAAACATTGCCTTCTCTTTTCATTGCTCTTGTATTTTCATTTCTCCGTCTTTTGCATATTCATTTAAATATTCTCTCGAAATATCACCTCTTCAATTTACTTTGCGCCCATGATCAGACCCTCTCTTCTACTTGGGAATCGACGTCCAGCTTTATTCACCAGGGAAACTAAATCTAAACACATTCAAATATTAATATTCGTATTCATTTCCCTGTTCTTATTTATTAGCCGAAAAGAAACAAATCATTCGTTCAATTCAACTTTCCTTTGCTTATTCATTCCACTTCCATCGTCGTTCACATTGACTCAGAAACAACACTTCAACTTTTCTACGGAATAAAACTTTTCAAAGAGTCCATCCGTGTTTCATCGGACGTATTCACACAGCTAATCATGAATACAAGAGCAGACAGGTTTTTCTCGTTTTCATCAAATATTATTTGACATTTTTCCGATTGAGATTTCGTTCGTGTGCCAAAAAACCGGCTGATTCTATCGATAATTGAAGAGAGGATTCACATGTCAAAGATGAGACAGAACATTTTCGTACAACGTTTTATTTATTTGTTTTGTAGGGCTAAGAGACAATGCGAATCACCATTCAGATACTCAACTGTTTACTCACTATTTTTACATGGCAGAAAATAATGTTTCTGTTTACTTCGAGGTAAGACCCTTGTTCCTTTATTAAATTGATCCCAATAGGAAGGAAAGGTCAATTTCATGGCAAATCAACATTTCGGGATCGAATTTAGTTGACAATTACCGATATTTTGGGTATTAACATGAGTGAAAAGAGTTTTTGTCGTGAAAGAATCAGTTTAAAATATGAGAAAAGCTTTTTTCCTCGAAGTAAACAGAAACAATATTTTCTGCCATGTAAAATCTTGATTAAACAGTTGAGTATCTGAACCAGAGTGCGAAACGAATGACTAAAGTGCCATTCGGGTTCGATTTGATTCGTCGGATGAAAATTAATGTTCTATTCGACTCGATTCGAGTAATTTTTAAAAAATTTTATTCGATTCGATTCGATTCGTGTTCTATTAAAAAACAAACAATTATTCTGTTTGAAATGACTTTTAAATGAGTTTGATCTTCAATTAATGCAATCCGTAGACTTGTTTTCGAATATTTGTAAATCGATGAGTATGATCCACGAGCAGTGTTCTTAATGAGAAAGATTACCCAGCAAAACAAAAAGTATGGTAACCTAATGAAACAGAATTTACAGACTGCTTTACGCTGGTAAAAAATAACAATGTGCACGCTATACACACTGAGATTTGATTGCACACTTTGTTTTTTTTAGAGTTTTTGAACCTTTTTGCTTCGAAGAAATGTATCTATTGGGTTTGCTCACGATGTGCATGAATCAGTGTTTGGTGAATGTAGTTATCAGTTGATATCTTTTGTTCAGTCAGATCTCTTTTTCTTTTCTGATTTAAAAGCAGTCTTCTTTTACGTATTCTAAATGTTCATGCGCTTATTAAAGTAGAATATGAAATAACAGTTTCATTTTGTGACAAGACACCGGTTTTACGGTTTTCGTAAACTTTGTATACCTTGTCCTACAAAACAGTGTGCACTGATACATGCTGTCTTAAAAAACAGAGTGTACCCGTGCATCCTATGTCAGATTCCTATGAAGAACATTCGCTACGAATAGGTGCTTCACATTCACAACACAAAGCCGATGACGATGCATTATCGAACTCAGGCATGGTTATTTCTAATGCAAATATAAGGCACCAAACACACCAAAATTTCGATCGAATTAACTTTTTTTTATTCAACAGCGGTTCACACCAAAAAGTTAATTCTCCAATGAGAAATGGAGCAAGTCACTTTCAAATAGCGAAATTGAATAGCACAAAGTATATTCATGCATGAGAAGTGTCACCAGCGTACGTGTGTGATTAATAGCTCATTGCTTCAAAGGCATTGTTAATAACTTAATGAAATAAAATCTATTTAAAAATAGACCATTCCATCAAGAACAAGTTATTATAATACAAAAAACAACAAAATATTTATACAGTATCTTTTTATTAAAGAACTTTTAGAACTATTGATGAACAGGAAAAGATTTACGTAGAAAATCTTGGTTAGACGATTTAAAAAGACGAACATATTGTGGTCTCATTCCGAAATGAATAATAATTTATGTAATTATTTTTGTCCGTGCAAAAGATGTCTGAAAACACATGAAATAGTCGATTTCACTTCGACGTCGAGAAATATCATGACTGACATTCTTCAATCAGAAAAGTCTCCCTCGAACTCGAAAAAGCGTAAATATACAAGCCGCCACATTTTTATTCCTATTTGTGCAATAAAATCATATCTGATTGGTGCGTTATCGTTCGATATGGCTAACTCATCTCAAAAAAGATGAGTTAAAGTTGTATTAACGTTTCTTGCGATCTCATTGGTTAATTCGGTATTAAAATTTTTGGTGTCTTCGGGGCCTAACTAGAATCACTATTTATAAACAAAACTTTAGACTAACAAAGGAAAGTTGAGGCTAAGATTGAAAAAGAAACGAACAAGACAATGCACTCTTTCTTTCTTTGTTATCCGCTCTCTATTCTATCGAATAACGTGCAATCGTCCGTATCATTTTTCAAGAAAACAACGAGGTCGCTATCAACCGAATGAGAGAAAAAAAGTTCATTCGATCCGATTCGATTCGCCCGATTTTTTAACTTTTATATTCGATTCGGCTGAGGTGAATTGAATCGAACTATTCGTGTAGTCGGTCGATTCGGTTTCGCACTCTGATCTGAATGATGATTCGCATTGTCTTTTAGCCCTACAAAACAAATAAATAAAATGTTGTACGAAAATGTTCTGTCTCATCTTTGACATGTGAATCCTCTCTTCAATTATCGATAGAATCAGTCGGTTTTTTGGCACACGAACGAAATCTCAATCGGAAAAATGTCAAATAATATTTGATGAAAACGAGAAAAACCTGTCCGCCTTCGAATTCATTAGTAGCTTTGTACGTGTATATGAGTGTTAATCTATGAGGATGAACGGTGGATCGATTTGAAAGTATCAGGGAGACTCAGTATAAGCCCATGTCGCCTCTTTTTTTGCAACTGCGCCGCAGTTACGCGCAGAGCCAATTTTACGCCGCAATTATCCGTAACTACGCCACATTCATCGTAGTGAAGGTCTCTATAAGAAACTACGCTTACTGCGACGCAGACCAACGTAACTGCGTCGGAGTGATCGCATCGTACGATCCGTTGTAAACGTAACTGACCAATTATAAATGTTTCTTCCTTATTTATAATTGGTCACACTGGAGCACTAATCCTTAGCCACAGAAAATCAGTATAAATAGAAGTGCTCCTCACATTTTCGTTCATAAATCATTTTACTTTAAACAGTGGAATAGATATTTAATTTTTTTCAAAATTTTTTTCGATTTAAATTTTTGTAGTTGTTCAATTTTGAAACTTTTTTCTTAAATTATTTAACATTTTTTTAAAGAAATTTTTTTCCATTATTTATTAAATTTTTTTAAAATTTTTTTAGATGTTGTTTTTTTGATTTTTCTAGATATTTATTTTCCATGATTTTAGAAATTTAAGATTTTTTTCTAAGTTTTAGTTTTGTAAATAAATTATTTTTAAACTTTTTGTGAAAATTTTAATTTTGTAATTTTACGTTTTTTATTTTTTGTAAGGAGAAAGTTTTTAAGCTCTCAATACAAATACAAATAAAATGATAACTTAATCTAAGTGATCTCTCGTATGTATTGCAACGCAACTGTGACGCATAATCGCAATTAACGGGGACGCACTTTTGCGTAACTGTGAATTTTTCGCCGTAACTACGCGTAACTGCGATTTTTTTATCGTAGTTACGCGTAACTACGTCGCAATTTTCCGTAATTACGGGTCACAGTGCGATCGCAGTTACGGCGTAACTGCGCCGCAGTTTCATCGTAATGAAACATATGGGAGCATTTCCCCCATGGAGTATCTGATACACTCAAATCTTGCTCATAGTTTATTTGGTTTAGTTGCAGTCCACTGGCGTTACCACCTGTGAATCTAAATGTTCTCTTATTGTACTTCGAACAAAGAAGAAATCCTACGCTTTACAACCTACATATGATAGATTGGAGCATGTAGATTAGCATCATCGTTCACCATGAACAATTTATCGAAAGAGCTATGAGCTAAATAGTATCTCGAGGTTAAAATATGAATCTCCCTGCAGTCGCAACATTAGAACCAATGTATTGAACTATATGGGGTTTAGAGCACAGTGGATAACCAGAGGACGAATTCGAGTTGTCAAGTGTGAACTTACAGTTTAGGTAGGATGAAATCGACCACGTTTACGAATTTCACTTCGTATTCATTGCCGACTTGAAGTGAGCCGTCAAGCTGTGGCAACTATCAAAAACGTAACTGCTTGTGGTGAATATTAATGGCACAGTTTCAGAAGTCAATGTTAAATGTCTAATAAAAAGTCTGATCATTTGCACAAGATATCATGCAGTTATGCAGCATAACGTGTTTACTTCCTACGTATAGCGGAGTCTTTAAGAACTGTCTGAAGTAAGTTCCATGCGACGCTAGGGTTGAAAGAGTCAATGGTAGCCGACACAAGAACGACTTGTAACCGTGCAAATGATACTTACTTTCCGGACTTGCTTTCAATCTTGCTTTTTGATTTTAACTTATACAATTTGTATCTGATTTCAAATGGATTCGTTATCATTCGTCAAATAGATATGCATCTTTCAGATCAATTAAATGCCTAGACGTTGTCAAATATTCATTCGGCAAATCCTAGTGAACAGTGAAAACGACTTCGTTATTAGGATAGTGAAATTCGAATGAATTTTTCAACTAAAATTCGATATTTTCTGCAAAGTCAAGTTGAAAGAGGAATTTTCTATGTCGACTTGAAACTTGATGCGGATAATACTTTCAATCGAGCTAGTGCATTGTCAAAGTCGCAGTTCTTCTCGTTGATTCTTTTGTCAGATGTCAACATTAAAAATTGTGTTTTTGGAAGAAAGGAAACAAATTTTATGCTTATGTAAATATGTGAACATAGAAGAAGCGAAAAAAGCAGATAAGTTCCACAATGAACTAATTTCACGGAGCATTTTATTTCTATAAAATTGGAAGGGAAAGTTTGAGTGAAAAGGCTGCTTTTCTCAAATTTTATGCCTAGAGAGGAGTTTAAGTAAGTACACATAATCAAAATCAATTACAAAGCATCGAGATGCAAAATAGAAGTGTATTCGCTAAACCAGCTGTAAACAATGTTGATTGGCTCGGTAATTCCTGTTCAAGCTTCACCTAACTTTGTAAGTGTTTTTGAAGCTAATGTCACAAACGACATTGAGTCAGTTCTAGTTTCTCTATTTATGGATGCGTTGCTTCATTGTTTGCTTGTTGGAAACTTGTAATCTATGAAGACGTACGTATATGACCGAGAGTGGAATTTAGAACTTCTTATACTGGTTTATAAAGAAGAAAAATTCGACATCAATCAAATAAGTAATAGTGAGTGACACATAAGAAGTCTATTATTCGAACCACAAGTCAAACTAAACATAACCACACGAATGATTACTTTTTTTACTATTTTCCAACCCATAATAAATTCTGGTGAAAAATTCAGAAGTACAATCAGAGTTTAAACAGATTTTTGTCCCGAACAAAGCAAGACGCATTGGACGTTCCTATGGGCTTGCCCAAACATAGTGCTGTTAGATTTGTGGCTCAGTGTTCATTTCAATAATGTTAGACACGACGACAAGCAGAAAACTCGTTCAAATCTCGTTCGGCACAATTCGTCTTGATCTTTAGTTATATACCGTGAGATGAATATTTTTGAATAAAATTTTAAATACCCACAAATTTTGTTTTTGGTAAAAAAACGTTGTTACGCAAAGTCACGGTTGAGTTAGGTTGCACTTGCTTTTTTTCCCTTTAAGCTAACCTTCCAATGGAGTTCTCCGAGAGAGTATTTTAAAAACGCCGATTTCCGATATATTTTTATTTATAAATTGACGTATTTCTTTTTCAATTAGATCTAGATTCATCTGGATCGATTTTTTCGACTTGCAAACAAATCTTTCTGCGACTCAAATCACGTCGACATGTATAAAACACTTGTTCGATCTTTGTCGAACCCAGAATTTTCTCCTAGAGTAGAGTAGATTTCTGCTATCATTCAGACGCATAATTTATGAGGGGAGAATGTCAACTCCGTCTTAGCTTTTTATTCCCGACGTTCGACGTCACATTGAACTTATCGAGTTATGAAAATTACCAAAACAATAAATATCATCAGGCCATCGTTCACGATTTATTGAAATTCGACTAGCATTCCAGCCGGTGATACTGTGCATATATGCAAAAGCGATTGCATCACAATAGTTAAATAGTAGAGCATGACTGCAAACATATCTACTGGAGATCAAAATATCATGAAGATCTCAGCTGAAGCAGTGAGACCTCCTTGAAATAATAAAAGCATAGAAAGAGCTGAGAACTCGAGCATCTTCCATGACAAATAATAGCTGTTGATATCGCACGAAAGACACATTTTCCTTTTCAGTCTAAGTGTTCTGAAAATTGTTCGAATACATGAGCGTAAGTGAAGGCACAATTTCAACTTGAAATAAAATAATTCATTCTTTTTGGTCAATGACAGATGAGTCGAACGGGAGAAAGTGACAGTTTTGGACAAGATCACGATGAATATAAGTATTCAATGGAGAAACACTCCAAGTTCGATTGTCAATAGATCACGATCTACGGAAATATTTTGTCGAAGAACAAAATACGATTTGAATACTTTTGGAAGTAAAAACTTGCCGTATGCAGCAGTAATAGGATACGTAAGCAAGCTGCCATTCAATCGTTTATCGCATGAAATCCTAGAGAATTCTAAGCACGATGCAAAACTGTTAACGATGCCAAAGACTTAGACTCTCACCTTCCTAAGTGAATGAATGGGAAACTGGATCCGATGGAATCTGATCGGATGGAAATTCATGAAGAGTCCTTGTTTTGGTAATTAAAATCATTTTATTAAAGGAATGTGAGTACAAAACGAATATGAGAAATTCTGAAAAGTAGTAGATCGAGCCGAAGACTATGTCCTAAATTGAATCGAGATCGAAATAAATCATCAAAGACGATAAGCGTGATTGACTGCAAAGCGCTGTGGTCGAGCGAAACGTGGAGTTCGAGTGATCAATTGTTGGAGAGGACTCGCGGGAACCCGAAGGGGAAATTCTTTTTGTACGCTTTCTCTTGCTTGATAAAATAGCTGAGGTTTGGGGCCGTTATGTTGGGCACAAAAGTTTGGTATTGTCCAACACACGATACAAGAAAGACAAGACAAAAATAGAAAAGCGAGGCCAAACATTGCAATTAATAGAGCACCAATGGCAAATTGAACTTGCTCTTGTTTATTTCTATTCGTTTTTATTGACAAAACCGGATGTTTTAAATATCGGTCGAGAACGGCTATCGACGTTAATAAACCAAAGAGAGTAAAAATAATGGCTAATATTATATATGGAATCAATAAAGAAAATGAAGGATGCGTTTTTTCTTTAACGGCAATCAATGTAAAAACACCGACAGTAACGACGAACAAGCCAATCCAAATGCCTCTCCCCGAACTTGGCCAAATCGATTGTTCAGTTTGTGTTATCGTTTCTGATGCTTTACTTAAGTCGGCACCGGAGATCCCGATTAAGCACAGGCCAAGAAATATTATTAAACGAGCTAAGCTTTTCGCGGCATCTAGTTTTCGCCGATCGTGAAGCGATGAAAACACGCGCACACCGTAGTAACTATTGCAAGAGATTTTTAAAATTATCTCAAGAAAATGTAATGCAATTCAAATCTCACCGAAGTTCAACTACTCGATTTTCATCGACGAAATGAGATCGAGACTCGGCCATTCAACTGCCGTTTTTCTTCTTCTTTTCACGATAAATGTATTGAATGAATTCAAGTCGTCTACTTCTATTTCTTTTTCTTCTTCTTTTTCAACTTACTTCCTACGAATAAACGATGCGGAACGGCAAACATTCGTTTTCGTCAACACATTTGACAGAACGAAAAAACTGAAAACATTAATTCGTTCTAATAGTTGCTCCTATTTGTTTCGAAATTGGCCGTGAAAAAGAAAACGAGAAAATCATGTTTCAGATTCAACGAAAGAAAGCTTTTCGGTGAGACGAGCACCTTTGCTGACAAATCAACACATTACACTTTCTTAAACTAGATCAAGAGTTGAATTATACGAAAAGTGATTTATATGCGTTTGCTAATCGTAGCAGCGGATTTGATAAATTCTATTTTCCCCTGGACTTCCTGCAGGTTAACATTTAGCTTCTGTTTAACATTCGCTTTTCAAAATATTCAATCTAAGAGAAAAAGATGTGTGTTGCTTGGCTATTCGAATTGAACTTTTCCGATCAATAACGTCATCGTTGGCATCTTTTTCGACAGTAAAAAATATTATATTCAATCAGAGCTTGACGTTCGTTAGACGATTCTACTACATTCATGATCGATTCGGTTTCTTGTTCTGGTGACTTCGATCAAATAAAAGCATGATGATCAAACGGTTAATTCAAACGATCGACCGACCGGCGGCTTTTTCTTTTCGTTTACGATTGTTCACTTTCTACCATTGAACACTTGTTTAATCGACACCAAAAATCGAACGTTACCAAGACGAAGAGAACATTTTGTCGAAATGAATTCCATCCGTAGAGTCCGACAACTCGATCAAACATCATTGGTCCACTCGATGAGTCATCAGCTCGTTTTGTTGACTAACTAATTATTAATCATTGATCGATACATTTTTTGACAAGGTTATTTCTTTCTTCCGAATTTCACTTTACACATGAGCTTTGCCACATTATCGAGTTAAATTCACTCAGTTATTTTTAAACTCATTTGAAACAAATAGGAAAACATCAGATTTTCAATTTAAACTCACGAGAAAAAATACAGAAATATTTTCCTTCCCTATTTTGACACGAATAATCGACGCCGAGCAGTTGAAAACCAGGGAGTAGCTTAATTCATTTCCACGTTGAAACTATGACTAAATTTTCTTTTTGCGTACATTGAAAAGAAAACATTCGCCGGTATCCAAAAGTTTGTTTCACTGTTTACGTTTCTCAAATCATCTTAAATCGATGAGACATGACGATTAAGAACCGACGTTTTATCCTTGACAGATAACTAGAAAACTAGACTTCGTCTAAGTATAAGATTCACAGTCGTCAGAAAGACGAATACACAAGAGTTTAGATGTTTTATCAGAAGAGAACAACAAATTTAACCATCAACGATGGAGTTTTTTCACGTGAATGAAATTCTCAATGTCTAGTTTTCAATCATGTTGTGAAAGCGAGTGAATTTAGGAAAACAAATTTTGTTTAGAACGATGAATGAGATCTTTCAAACCTCGTCGAACGAGTCAACAGTAAAATACCAGAGGCGAAGATCTCTGAAGTTGTATCTGGAACGGGAACGAAATTCTACTTCAAGTCTTCAATGCGAGATATTTAGGAGAACCTTGCTCAGGGCAACCAACACTAGTTTTGCTAATGGAAGCGTTTAATTACGTGTAGAAGAGAAGTTATCACGTCAAAACATGAAAAATAATGCACAGTCATGTGTTAATAGTGCGTGGTTGTCTAACCATTTTGAGAGGAAACTTGTTAAGATTAGCGAACTTTCGTTAAACGTTCTCGTTCGGGAATGAATATTAAAAACTGAAAACTTTCAATATCGAATAATGTTCTCTGTTTTAGGAATTTGCTAGAAGAAAAAACGAAAGTTTTCCGGAAAAATCTCATAATGAGGCTTCGACGCAGTTTCGTTACCTATTGGAAACGGTGAAAATCGAGCATCTCTATCTAGTGCATAGGAATATTTCTTGGAGAAATACTCAATTCTTCATTTAATCTCCAATCGATCTTAGTTTCTCGAGTATTATCCTTTTTAAGAAAAAGGCTTTACAAAGCTCGTTGTCTAGGATTATTTTCAAAACAATCGATTGTGTGGGGGAAACGTGTCGACTGTGATTGCGTTTTCAGCATTTCATTCGTTTAATTGAAAAATATCTCTCATTGCGGATGTGAAACTGTTGCAATGAGTCTCAAACAACGATGGAATAAGTGACCGGTCGAAGAGACGCTTTCTCTTTTCTGATCGATTCTATTTCAATAAAAGCAGATGTCGAAAGATTAATTCGAACATTTCAATAGATAATAAACCCGTCGTTCTTGTCTGATTCTGTTTCACTACTTGAATAGAGGGATCGTGTTTATATAAGACTTTATTTTATTTGGGAAAATTCGAAAATAAATTATAAAACGAGGAGTGAAAAAATCGTCGTCTAAACAACATTTAAAACTGCCTGCATTATTGGCGCAAAGCGATCTAACGTATTCGTTGATTTTGTTTGCGTTTGAAAAAATTCTCGAAAATGCTTCGTGAACAATTGAACTCTCGTTATTTCACTGAGGATCTCGACGAATTGCTTCGAGCTTTTCCTTTCGCCCTGTTTGTAGACCAAATAATTCCAAGTTAATTCAATGTAATGAGATTGTGCGCGATGCACCGCCAATTCGTCGGCTAACAACGGTTCACTTTCACTCATTGATAAGCCTCTCGAGAAAAGTAAGAGAATCATAATCAAGTTAATCAATATTGGGTCTTGCTTGGTCACTTTGGAAAACGCGCGGATGAAAGTCCTGAAATGTTCGCGAATTCCACTCGTTCCGTAGCATAACTCGAAGAATTGACGACGTTTCAAAACATCTTCATTTTGCGAGCTGTTGAATTTTCCAGTTAGTGGATTGAAGAAAAGGCATTTGTGTATTAGGTATAACGGAAGAAGATTATATTTGATTAGAGTGAATCGATCGTCGCTGTTTAAATTTTCGAATTCGTCGATATGTTGAAAGAAATGAATTAACTTCAATGCTCTTTGACTGGCGAATTGCGACCAGGTGACTAATGCTGATATGTGATCCGACGCTTCGAATGATCGACATAAATAATTGGCATTTTCGAATATTGACATGTAAATTTGTTGAATCTGTTCTATACTCGACCAATCTTCAATTGAAAGACTCTCATACGAGACATCGGTTAATTCAATGTTTTGTTCGTCAGTCTCATCGCCATTCTCGGTTTCCATTAAAAGCTAAAACAGATCATGTTCAACGTGTTCTACTCCCGTACACCGTTCAATGTCAATAGGGAACTAAGACTTCGTTGTCAAGTCAACAAATCGATTTCGATTTCGGTACAATTTATATTCTTTATTCCCGATGCCGTCTCCCGAAGAGTCATTAATAAAATACTCCCGGAACTAAACTATGGATTCCTTCGATATGCCAATGGTTCGAACAGATCGTCTGAGTGCTGCTCAATGCTTTGTCAAGGATAGGTCGGCTATTTGAACGAATACGGACTTACGAAGAATTTTTCAACGGTAGAGAAAGCCAACTCCTTTTTGCCTTTTGTAACAATGCGGAGAAGATGAGCACCGAAATCGATTCCATTTTATTTGAATCGTACGAAAATAGAGGAATTTATCCAATGTAAACTACTTGTTATTAGACAGATTTTTAGTTTTAAAAATCGATTATTTTCAGTTCCTAGTAAAAGATGCCCTGAGGATATTACATACATGGTAAACATTATTTGAACTGGTTATGTCATCAGGTGTACCTAAATAAATATTCATGTTGATCGTAATTTCTTTCCGTTTCTTCAAACATGACTCCGGATTCATGTTGGATCGTACTTATTCTCATTCGCAAGAAAGCTCTCACAAAACTTTCAACACACAGCCACCCGACGAGCAGATATAGATGACTCTATTTGTTTAAAAATACGATCCACATCTATATATATATATATATATATATATGAGGCTTGTAGAAAGCGAATGATTGCTTTTAAAAAGTTCAACTCTTCCAAAATTCAACTTGTTGTGGTGCTCATCTTTTGAGGACAAACTGACAATGCTAAATATTCTTTTTCAGTAATCAGTATCTCATGAAGTTCACTGTTAAAACGCTTCGCGAGGTTTTGCAATTTCATGTCTACTTGAACTTGCATAACTGGTCTACGAATGTCGAGCCCAGCTGATGTGACAGGGTGACGAGGTAACACAATGTGCACCCACACCCTCTTTCATCAACTTGACCTTTTCTATCTTTGTGCATAATGCTTTTCAAGGCTAAGAGAATCTGCTTCCCTCAAGATAAAAGACTCTGTTGTCGAAATGTTTTCTCTTTATTCTCGATAATCAAACTCTGCTCGATGTTTCGATGCTAAGTACTGTTTCGCTAGTTTTCGAACAATAGTCAAGTCTGTTTCTGTTCCCACTAGAGAATAAATCGGCGAATAATTTTCTCTTCTTCGTTTTAGTGAATGGGGAAAGAAGGAATTTAAACGAGAAGACTGTTTTTGGCGGATAACTAACTCGGTCGATTTCGTGAATCGATTGCGAAACGTGATGATTCATTGTTGGCGATTGGGCTGCTCCAACGGTTTGATCGTCATTCAGCAAAAGCCGATTTTCTTCAATGCGTTCTCGTCGTTTTTGTTTTTCTTCTTCAGTCAGAATGAAATCTTTTCTCATTCCCATGGCAAAACATTTTTCTAATCGACAGCGCTGACATTTTCGATGATTCGCCGAACTTATTGAACACTTCTTTTGTCCCGTTCGACAACGAACTCGTTCCTAGAACATCGTTTTCTATGAACTGAAAGCAAAAGCAAAGGGATTATAGTTGCTAACCAGATTGTGCTGCGCGTTCCGACGGAAGAATGCTTTGCACGACGCACATGTAAGAACATCGTAATTGAAACCGATGGCACAATCTCCGCAAATAACGCAAACTAGATCGAGATCTTTTTTTGATATTTTCGACAATTTCGTCCGACTATGCCGAGGAGAACTGAGAACTCGTTTGTATATTTGATCATTGGTTGAGTTCTAAAGAGAAACGAAAGAAAAAAACGCTTTTATTATTCACATGAATCGTTGAAATGGAGACGAGAAATGCGGCGAACCAGCTGCGAAAGTTGGGCAAGGAAAGTGAGGTCGAGTAATTGATTGCTGTCTTTCGATATTGAATTGTTTCCATCTAAATCGATGATCTGAGTGTTTCCTAATTTGTTCGTCGATAATTGATTAATAAGGTCTTCATTTGAAGTTATTATTATCATTTTTGTCGGATTACTCATATTTTCTCTTTTCTACAAAAGGCAACGTCAATGCGTCGACTCTAAAAGTTTATCTGCTTGTCTTCTTCTGGTAAACTCATACAAAACTAAGCCGTTGTTATATAAGCGAACAACAGTCTTGACTAAACAAAAGAAAGAGAAAGAGAAAGAATCTGCTTCTGTTCTATCTCAACCACTTTCTATGATGCGAAGAGAAAAAATGAGTAGAACGAACTATTTACATAACAATGTCTAACTCAAGGTAAAGTGTTATCATCAGTTGGCGTGACAGACAACTATAAGTGCATCACTCTTTTCGTAAAATAACTACGCAATTGTGTCACTTTTTAAATAAGAAATGACCCATTTCGTTCATTCTCTTTCCGTTCTCAAATAGAAAACCGGAAGGTTTTCTCAATTCGATCAATCTCCACTTACGCATCAAAACTGTTCTTCTCTCTTTTATTCTACCAACTAGAAAGTTTCCTTTGTCAAGATTAATTCAATCAGCCTCTGACTCTGAAATTAACTCGACCAAACAACCGACAGCAAGAATAAATAATGCCGACGATTTCCATTGTCTTTCAATCGATCGAACGAAGTTTTGCTGTGCAATTGAGGAAGTTTCGAAGATGTGTTTTCACACGAGAGAACCTCTAACATGTATATATTTATTCTCTTGAAGTGCAACGCTTGATTTCAACGTAAACACTCTAGTCATGACATATCGTTCGAGAGTACCATTGAGCAGCGAATGGAGATACGCTTGACTTCATCTGTCGTCTAGTTGAAGAAAACGATGAGACAAGACAATTCGATTGAAACGACTTTTTCCGACTGTCTTTTGATCAAGACGGTGAATCTATTCATGACTTTTCTCCGCTAATATTTCGCTTTTCACTGCACTAGCCGTTTAGGATTCCGACCTGAAGCCTTGCACCCAGATATACATCTCACAGTAAGACGATCTTGCCAACTCAATCTTACAACTTCTACAGTCGACACTGTTCCAGATATGACATTTGCAAGATCTCGATCTTCTACGTAGCATCGATGCCAAGTGTTCCCATTTGAACGAGAATTATCCTTCGAACAGCATTCGTTGAAGAATTCTGACGCTTGAGAACACAACGTTGCTTAACTGCAGTTTTCGTTTCGACGAACTTTCAGATCGAAATTCACAACCAACTAAACGTGCTGCCGAATGAGATATCAACTGAGAATATTCATGACGAACTCCATAGCACCGAAGTCAGACACTATGAAAACAATGACCTTGAAGCATTCTGTCCCAGTTTCATGACCTTTTACTCCTGAATTCAACACGAATTCAACAACTGTCATGTCCGCGTTTTCACGTTGATGTGTATCTTCTAATATTTATTTCTTATTCCCCTTCGTTATCCAATTCACTTATATCTCGTTGCGCGTAACTAAACAGTGCAATATAAAAACAATAGACTTTCTCCCGTCATAATATCATCGCATCCTTTTTAGGGTGACCCGACAGTTGAGCCCCGACAGTTGAGCCCCCCGACAGTTGAGCCTCCTGACAGTTGAGCTCCCGACAATAGAGCTCCCGACAATTGAGCCTCGTATCAAGAAAAAAGTAAAGTAATAGAACAAGATAATTTTATTTGAATAAATCTGCACTCGTATCAAAAATTAAATAGAGTTCTTGCTCGTTTAAAATACAAATCGCTTGAGATTAAATGAAAAGTTGAAACTAACTGTTGTCATTGTTCATCCGATAGCTCGTATTTCGCTCGCTTTTTTAATTCAGCAACCGCAGCTTGCTACTGTTCAGCCATTATCGAATTCGCGGGCTGTTAAATTTTCAAGTCTTTGATAGATTTATAGATTCATGGGTTTCCTCACGCTCAGTACTAAACAAAATTTATGTGCAACTCTCTTGTGAAAATAGATCATGGATCACACTACTTGAATAGCTCTGTACCAGCATTCTGATGAGTTGTTTGTTCAACGTAGCCGATACTTCAATCTTGAAAAACACTTCTACATCGAATTTGAAAAGCGAGGAGCACAACGTCGATTGTTTCGAAATGAAGGCTCCAAAAATTATCGTCGAAACAGACGACAAATTCTAAGCTAGACATCATAATAGATATTTGCGAATACTTGTCCATTTCTGTAGAGATAGTCATCGTATTCGTAGACGCAAGTATCAAGGAATCATTCACAACATGATAAGTGGCAGGTTTAAAAGAATTTTCAAACTTCATCTAAGCACATGAGTAGATGTTGATCTGTATATTGCCTTATGCATCAATGAAGGCTCAANGGCTCAACTGTCGGGGCTCAATTGTCGGGAGCTCAACTGTCGGGGCTCAATTGTCGGGAGCTCAACTGTCGGGAGCTCAACTGTCGGGGGCTCAATTGTCGGGAGCTCAATTGTCGGGAGCTCAATTGTCGGGAGCTCAATTGTCGGGAGCTCAACTGTCGGGGCTCAATTGTCGGGAGCTCAACTGTCGGTGTACCCCTTTTTAGCTAGTTGAGATGAGAGAGAGATAGAAAGATGAAAGAGAACGAACACGAGTTGTTCGATCAAAAGAAAAGGAACGAAAGTATACCAGAGAAACAAAGTATACACTAACGAACGACTAAGAGAACGAACGAAAATAAACAAAACATGTATTATGGTATATCATTCATCATTCATACCATAACAACGACTAGTATTCTTGTCGAGATACTCACCACACCCGACGTTCCGTTGTCGAAGCCAATAATGCTGTTTTAAAAGCGTATATCTCTTCATGCTTCTCATTTGATAAACAAAACTGTGAAGTCTTGTTGATCGTGCAGAAAAAATTCGTTCGATCGATTCCAAAACAGTGTGAATTCGAGATTTTTTCCTTGTCGTGTTGACGCTTCATTCTGTATTCATTTAAATTTCAAACACAATGATTCTCTAAATGCCACGCGATACATTCGTCGGCCGGTTACAATCTTCGTTTTGTCGTTCCACGTCTGATTATCTCATTGAGCAAAGAGTAACTTAGATTTTTATTGTTTCGCTTGTGTCTCGATCAACGTTTCAATCTAGTTGTAGATGACGAGACCAATCCTACTAGAAGAAAATAACCTACGACGGATTATTAACTAGCACTGTAAATTTTCTTCATCGATACTTACTTTCAACACAGACATACTTCTACCCTTGTCGGTTGACAGAACGAAAAAACTGAAAACATTAATTCTTTTTAATAGTTGCTCCTTTTCTTTCCGAGATTGGTCGTGAAGAAGAAAAGGAGAAACACTTTAATGAAAAAGCGTTTCGTTTTATATTTCTGAAAAACTCAATGATTTTGCATTGATAATCGGTCTCGTTCGATAGTTACCCTGAACAAAACATTGAAAATGTAAGTATCGACCAGAGATGTCCATCGCGGCTGGTACTGTGCCGCTGCCGCGCTGGTACCGCGACGTTATAAATAGTACGATCTACATGAAGTTCTCTGTTCTCTAATAAAAAATCGATTATATAGCATACAATTCGTACGAATTATTAGGTCAAATATCAGTATATAAGGAAATGGACAAAAATCATGCATTTATTAGAGCTTCAATTGAGTAAAGAACATACTGTGAGTAAGCGAGAACACCTGTAAACTTGAAATATTTAAGCCCCCCGCCCCTCAAAAAAAGTCAATTTTCGGGAAAATTCGGAAACTGAGATAAATGCACCAGAAGATAGCCCGTTCTTCGCTCTTTCAGAATCACTATAGTTTTTTTTCCAAAGACCATTTTTGACCGAAGTTTTTAGTGATCTTTGAGAGGTCCTCTATGTCAAAAACGGTTTCAGAGTAACGGCAGTATAATTAGGTCTTTGATCTCTAAATACTGATTAATTAATTAATAATTAATTAAGCGCTCAGCGTGTGTAGAATTAAAAGTTACATTGGACAAGTTAGGTCAGTTTCCTCAAAAACCGCGTGAAAATTGCAGAAAATTTTAAAAAACAGCAAAAAATTTTCGAAAAAATGTTTTTATGTTTTTCTCAAAATCATGTTTTTCCATTTTCCATCCTAGTTATTTTGCCTTCAGCTATGTTTTTTCGAAAATTGTTTTTTACCATTCGATAGAGCATGCAAAGGCGCAGGGCATCTCGTGCTCCGATTTTT